>APFE030052848.1:0-27029 GCA_000404065.3 Pinus taeda | reverse complement strand
TTGTAGAAACTTATTCAAATTTATCTTCAATTCTTCCATCTTATCGTCCATGCCATTCATCTTAGCATCCATGCCATTCATCTTAGCTTCCACGCCATCCATCTTAACTTGCATTCCATTCATATTAGTTTCCGTGCCATCCATCTTAAATTTCATGCAATTCATATTAGCTTCCACGCCATTCATCTTGGCTTCATTTACCTTTAGTGAGAGTGAAATTTGTTGTACTTGGTCATGTAATTTTGATATATCATGTTGCATTTCTTCTTCTTCTTCACGAGTCATGCTAGAGCTTTCATGTTGCTTACTAGGTGTTTCCATTTTCTTTCTTCGGGGCATTAATTAATGCTAATAATTCTTCACTATTCACTTTGAATTCCTTCAAACTAATTTTTCAAACCAATCTTATGCAAAATTAAAAATGAAACTACACACTTCTTTTTTTTTTTCACTTTGTAAGAGCTTGATATTGAATCTATTGTATCTTTGTCATTGCGGATCTTGAATATCTGGAATCGCATCTTGCGGTAGCCCTTTGAGTCCTCTTTCTAACCCCGCAAGTTTGATCAAGATTGGATTCTCCAAGGAAGGGTTATGCCAAATCTCCCAAGGTGATTTGATTATAGACTAGTTCAGTAGAGCGAACTTGTACGACGTGCCATGTGTCACTATTTCGACCTTAGTATCTAAAACTGGTACAAAAAAAACTACAGTCCATCCTCTTTCTGAGACTTCTTACGAAATTTCAATCTGATGCTCAAAACAAAAGTTATGACGATTTTCCCCAGGTCGTTTGTTTGCAATGTAATTCAGGAGTCCGCAAAAACCCTAACTTCCTCAGAACATATCTCCGAAAATATAGCGCTACAAGCTCTGAAATTCAGATCCGAAGTTCAGAACGATTTCGGCTGAAATGGGTTTTTTTGTAGTCTCTGAAATGTCGCAGAAAAAAGTTATAGCGAAAATGCCACGATGATCTGTTTGGAATAGCGAAACCCTAGAATCCAAAGCTCTGATACCAAATGTTAGGAAGCTAGCTCACAAAAAGATAGAAAATATAGATCAACACCTTAAAATTCAACCTCTTCGAAGGGGCAACCTCCTTTACATTACACAAATGAGCAATTCTTGGATGATACAAATGACTAAACCTCCATTCTAGATATAGGAGTCTAAGGGGTCATAATATAATCAAGCGACATAACAGTAATAACATAAGGGCACAAAAATAACAATAGTGGGTTTCTATGGGGCATACTAATAATAATATGGGGACAATAGGGGCACAATAATAACAATAAGGGATACAATGAAAATAGTAATGGGGGAATCACTGGTATTATAGGGGCCTAACATTGAAATCCACTAGCAGCCGAGAAACTCAAATGCAAGTGAATATCCAAGGGAATTAGATCCGCCAATTTCGAGATTTTGGAGGGAAACAATACTCCTCTCAAGGAAGCTGCCTCTCAGTCACCTATAAATAAACAAGCCTAAGGGCTCATTAGGGTTCAATTTTTTTTGGCCAAGAAGAGTTATTGAAGGTCGAGTACTTGAGTCTGTTATCTTCGTTTTTAGACTACATATGTGCATTCTATTTTCTGTTAATGAAAGGTCCTTTGTTGATATACATCTGAGTTAGTTTAAGAGGGCAAAACCCTTGTGTTAGGGCCCAACCTAGAGGCTTTAGTCCTTCTCATGTATTATTTCCTTGTTCTTGTTCAATTCATTGTATTTCTTTCCTTGTTTAAGTAGGCATTATTGAAAAAATTGTAGTTGCAGGTATGATCACCACCTCTCTTGTGGGAAATGTGGTTGAAAAGTCTACAACAACAAGCCAAAAATAGGTGTTTATGCTTTCTTGGAAATTGCTAAGTTGGATTGAAATTCTTTTGCATGCTTGGTTTTTTCACCTTAGGAGTTAGCAAAATGATTTGTAAAATATATTAGATGCATGTTGTAGGATAAAATAAGTCTTGAAGAAATAAAATTCAACTCATCCTTTTCACTTTGATTAAGTTTACTACAATAGTGATTAGTAGATGTATGTTCTTTATTGCTAGTATGCAGAGGCTGCTAGTGACGTGCATGGGTTGGCACACTCATCCATATCCACTTAGACATCTCCATTGTCCCCCTAGACACGTCATACTTCTCTCAAGATTTACCAGCGAGATCATCTTTTCAATGTCAGTGAAGGACATCATGGTAATGAAGTTTTGTGCAATATAAGCCTCTAAGGGGCACTATGCTTGGAAAAATAGCTCACACATCCTTCTTTCATCCCCATCCACCTTCCTTCACCTTCATAACACCTTATTTTCCCTCATAAAACTCTCGGACCTAGTCCTGTAGCAGAACATGGCACTCCTATAACAAAACAAAGCCTTTTGTAGCACCTTGTGGTAATCCTGTAGCACTATATGAATTCAGCCATATTTTCCCTAGGATCTTGAATTTTGAATTTTAAAGTTGAATAATGGACCCCAAGATTTGATTCCATGATTAGGGAGACTCCAATACCACTCCAAACCTATCCTTCCTCCCCCAGAAACACAAAACGACAAGTATATTAGACTTAATTTTTTTTTGTTTTTGTTTTTGAATCCCCTAGTCATGTGTTGTAGACTGAATTTCTTCTTCTCAAGGAATTTTCAATTAGATTAATGATTCATGCAAGTAGAACACTGATTTGATTAATTTGCAAATAACATGGTTTTATGCAACTAGTGTAGCCTTTTCCTTTCTTGCAGTTACAAGTAGCCTCTACATTTAATGAATTGTACTTTTATTTCTACAATTAGAATAATGTTTATTTCCTAGCAATTATGATATGTTTTCATAGAAATTCTCTTTGTAGTTAGTTGAAGGAGTGGTCGTTGCATGTCTTGATCTGATCCAATGATTGAGGGTGACATGAGTAGAACTTAACCTACTGTGTGTATAGCATTGCCACATCTAAGTTTGTACAAACCATGGGTTGATAATTTAAGTTGAGAGCCTTGGGAGTTGCAACAACCTTGATGCAATGCAAGGGATCATCAATTTTTTTGTGCCGTTGTCGAGGAGGTGTCCAAGTAGGTGTTATTTCTACTTAGAATTTGCTTGTTTTTTCTATATTTCTATTTTGCATCAATACTATTGGATTAAAAGCTTAAAAAAAAGAGAAACAAGAAAAAAATTCAAAAGATGGAGTTAGTTCTTTCATGCCTCTTAGGAGTTGGGATAGTTAAGGGAAATTCCTACCGAAAAAACCCATCCCTTAAAGAAGCCATCCATCTATCTTCTTTGGTGACTCTGAACTTCCCTCTTTGACTGTAAGGGAGTTAAAAAACCATTTAGGTGAGGAACCTGGAATTTTTTAGGAACACATAGGAGAAGAAGAGCCTACCTTGCCTACCCACACCATGGCTGAAAATAGATAGAATGAGATTTTTCTTATTTGAGAAACCAATGGGGAGGCCAGAATGAAGAATATATGTCTCACTTCCCTTCCACATTTCCATGGCCCAACCTCTGAAGACCGTGATACCTTCATGTTTAAATTTGTTGTTGTCTGTATGACCTATGAATATACCTCTGATGAACAAAAGCTGAAGTTGTTTCCATCCACCCTTAAAGATGCAACTTTTCGTTGGTTTATGGGCTTACATGGAGGCAACATCACTACCTGGGCCCAAACAGACCAAGCCTTTAATGATAATTACAAGGATTACTGTAGGTCCAAATAAACAAAGGAACAAATCTCTAGGATGACCTTAGGACTAGATGAATCCTTAGAAGGCTATGAGGAAAGATTCCAACTCAATTATAGGAGGGCTGACTATACCCTTGACCTTGGGTCACTTAAGCTAATTCTTCTTCGAGGTATCTGTAGGTTTTAATCCCATACAGAAATTACCTGCATAAGAATTCAAAAAACAGAAAATAAACAATGGTGAGAGCATAAAACATAAAATAGATATACATACGGATTTTACCATGGATCCAAAAACCGAGATTGCCAGATTAATTTTTCATTATGTTCCTTTCAATGTTACAATACATATATATACATGTCGAAGCATCTATAAACCCAAATCCATTAACCCTCGATTAGAACATAACTGTAGTTCCCTTGACGAGATCTACAAAATACCATGGACAAAAAACCATCATGCCCAAAACCATATGCAAAATCCATGCACAAAACCATAGGTAGGTCTGCCCCCCCTGTGCGTGGGGTAGTCATGGAAAGAATATAACACAACCCAATAGGATCAGGGAGGATGTAATGGAGACCCTCAACATGCTGTATGTGTTGGGTTGTGTTATATTCTTTCCACAACTAGCCCATTGTTGGCTGGATAAATCGATCTTGCGGACAAGGCCGATCTCCCTAGTATCAAAAGATATCTAGCAACAAGCAGGACAAGCAAATCTATCTTTCTCTAAACATATACGATTCATAAAAAAAAAACTATAGAGGTGTTTAGAGCGTACCTTAAGTCCAATGCTAGTTTGTAGTAGCCATCCTATTAGCGTCAGTCTTTGTCGCCTTCCTCTAGTGATCAAACATGCTCTTACAAAATGATTTTAACGTATCAAGGTCAAATTTTGTCATTCCAGTGAGTCTTCAAGCAAAATTTGGTCACTAGGCATTAAGTCTAGGGTTTTCTTTTACTCTTGTCAAAGTTGTCCAAATGTCGGTCCATGTCACCATTCAGCTGAATGTGCCATCATTTAGAGGATTGTCATCATCATTTCAAGTTCCACTGGGTCATTTTGCACGTTGTTCATGCTTCAGTTGTGCCTAGGTAAGGTCCATTTCCCTCTCCTCGGGTTTTGGAGGTAATTTCTCTTGGATGGCCAAATCATCAACAAAACTTGTATCCGGATGTTCATACACCTTCCCCTATTCTCAATGTACCTTATTAAACACTTCCCATCACTGAGATCCCCCAAATTCCTCATTTTCACACAAACCTTAGTTTCTCGCTACAACTTGGCAATTTTCTAGGCTAGACCTGTGTTTTGCCCTTTTGTACCCCTTCCCCTCACTCAATTTATAAGCTTCCACTTTCCCCTACTTCCTAACATCCCTCCCTACTTCCAAAAATTTTCCCAAGAATTTAGAAGCCCCTTATCCCCTTCATTTCGCTTCATTTCGACAAATCCCTTGTTCCACACATCGGGGTAGGTTTTACTCAAATGATGTTTCTGAGCAATAAAAGATGAATTTGAGAAAATCGAGAGAGGTTTTTGTCCACAACAGGCCAAGGAAGAAAAAATCCTTCCCTTTTTACACAGGTGTCATGGTTTTAGAGAAATGTCGAAAATACAATTGCCTCGGGAGAATTGATGCACCTCTGAAGTGACCTTGGGAAAATCAAGTTTTCTCCTAGCTTGGTTGGCCAAATGACTTGCGTGATGAGTAAAATTATAACTAGACATAAAGAAATTTCCAATGAGCTATCATGAGCTCAGTTTGGAGTTGAGGAACACCTTCAAAAGTTGATTGCAAAAGAACTCTGCCTTGAGGTAGTCTCATTTGGCACATTTTGACCAGTCTTGGGAGATTTGATTTTTGATAGGGCAAATGAAATCCAAATTGAAAAAATCTAGTTGGGTTGGAAATTAGACTCAAATAAATTTCCAACAAGCTATCCTATGCCCAATTTGGATACCGGGAAGGCCTCTAAAAGGCTCCTGCAAAAAGGTGCTACGCATAGGGAAGGCGCGGTGCATTGGGCTGCATTTCTCAATGCAAAAATACATTGGCGCGACGCATAGGGAAGGCACAACGCATTGGGCTTAAAAGCCTGAAATCCATTCAAAAATTCCTCCAAAGAAGCTCCAAAATTGAAAATTATTCATTCCACAAGTAAGTTAAGCTCTCACTAATGCTAGTAAAGGAGTTTTCGATTCAATTTATGGTGGTTGTCCAATAAGAAAATCAAACCCTACCTTTTAAAATACCTCAAGGAAACTTGTTGCTAGGGTTTCAAATAACTGTTTTGTCACCAAGTTCACTCCCTCATCTCATTTTTCTTTTGATTTCATCATTCCCTAAGTTCCCCTATCCCCCTAAGTTCATTAAATCCCCTACCCCAAATTCCCTTTCCAAAATTTGCTAATGTAAAATCCCCAAACCCTAAACCTATACAAAAACTCCTAACCCTATACAAAATTCCCATAACATCCCATACTTCCCTAACTAAGTCTATCCCAACATTCCCAAATGTCCCACTAGTTTTCCCCTCTCCTAACAGTCCCTTGTTTCACTGTTTTCCCCTTGGTGATAGAGATCAAGCACATCATAAAAACAATATACCATAGTTTGACACATCAACACCTGTTTCTTCAAGCCAATTTGTCTATCAGCAGTTATGGAATCTAATCCTTCATATGATTATGAAGTGGAGACCCAAAGTGATTCACTTGCGGACGGACATGCACCTAGGAGGCCTCATAGAGGTGGCAAACATATTCAAGAATCGCCAAGCTGCCCAAAGGAGTAGGGTGTAGTTTACTTCACTTGAGCAAAAGATCAACGCTGATCGAGTGTCTTGGCTCGAGAGAGTGAACATCCATTTGGAGAGACTACTGGAAAAGGCTGATAGAGACAAATCATTGTTGAGACACATGGCTTTTCACTACATGGCACGGAACAAGGTTTGCAAAACACGAATAAGTAATTTAAAGGCAAAACTAAGGAATTCATCCAAAAGGAAAAAGAGGCGAAAGGAGCATGATCAACTCTGGATATTGGTCGAGGCTTCCTTGTCTCATCATAGCTCTTAATAGAGAAGGTCCAGCCCAAATTTCAAGAAATTTGGAGCAATTTTTGCATTTTGAAATTTTTTTGCACTAAAACACAGGGTTTTCCTCCCTATGCGCTGCCACGTGGCGCTCACTTTTCCTAGAGGGATCCAAATAAAAAAAAAATTGCATTTATGGATTTTCCATGAAAACGTATGCTTGCTTGTCCATGGCCAAGAAATTTGGGCAGGTTTTGAGCCCTCAAGAGGTCAAAAACACTCAAAAAATGACCTCACTGCCCCTATTTTGACACACAGGAAGCAGTCTTGGGAGATTGGACTTTTGGAGGGGCAAATGGAGGCCAAATTGAAAAATTCCACTTGGGATGGAAAGTAGACAAGTAGGGCTTTCCAACGAGCTATCTTGGGCTCAATTTGGACTTTATTAAGGGTCTCAAATTCAGCTCCAAAGTGGCGCGACGCATAGAGAATCAGACGCGACGCATAGAGGAAAATTGGCCTGTTTGACTCAGTTTTTCACTTTTTTTTCGCCCAGTTTTTCCTAGTTTGACTTTTTTACTTTCCTAATGGCGAATTTATTATGTAATTTGATAAAAAGTGAGAGATCATGATGTAAATATGCTATATTTTTACTTGTATAGGTAGATTCATCAGTTTAGAGGTTGTTTGAAACTGAATGAATCAGTTTCCTTGTTTCTAGTGGCAAGCTGTTATGATGCCTAGATTCCAGTTCTCAGTTTAGGATCAGTTGGATCAGCTCCTAAACATGTGAGCTTGACCCCTAGAGGCAAGGAGGAGCTATGTTTGTCTATATTATGTTGTCTTTTAGTCATTAGCATGGTTGGACACTTGGGATTGCTTGGCATATCATTGCACATTCTATCTCTGCATTTTTGGCTAAGGAAAGACCAGGGTTTTGCAGCACTTGTTGGGATCGATGTGGCTCTGTGTTTTGATGATGTTTTTCTCTATGTAATTTTAATTTCATTGATGTTTATGTGTATCATTTTCCCTTCTCTTTGCTTTTGAAATTAAACAAATGAGTGATTAAGGTAGAATTCACTGGATTGTTGTGCTCTGCCTTGAAATTTTGTTTAATTTTCAATGTTTTCATCTATTTGAGTAGGAATCTTGAGACTCTCTTGTCCTCCTTGGCTCCTCATCAGTCTGATCCATCCGTTCATTCAACCTAAAGCATCAAAACGATTGCCTTCCTTTCCCCAATCGGAACTCTGCAAAAATTAGGCCTCATCCCCGTACCCAAATTTGCCTTTCACTTTTTCCAACAAAAATCCACCAAAAACTTAAATCAAATCCTTGTACTTCATACCTAGCCTAATATTAGTTTCTAAATTGGTCATCTCAAGCCCCATCTGATTATCTTTTGCTGAGAGTGACCCGGAGAGAGCCCTCTCGTGTCCTCATAGGGCTAGCTACGAGGCTGAGCGTGGTTTGATGTGGACCTAGAATCTTACCTTTTCAGCCTGAGGTAAATCTAGGCTCCAACATAGTGGCGACTCCGCTGGGGAAGAAAGTTTATTTTCATTGTTTGGATTTGTAGACTATAGACGGAGCCTGAAGTTAGCCAGGTAGCCTTCGAAACGCTTTGCTTTGCATTAGCGAAAGTAGATGAAAGCTGTTTCAGTCAATCTCTGGTCTAGTTTATAAACTGAACATCTGATCTAAACGATCACCCCAGTACATGTATCAAGATCAGATTTGATTGTTGATGGTGGACAACGATCAGACATAGCAAGGCTGAAATAATTCACCTAGCGATTCCAAATCAGTTTCAAGATGAGATCCAAGGACTCCACTGGAGGATGAACCTGACGAACAAAAACATGAAAGGACAATATGGACAGATCAGGTATTCAAGTTGGAATTTCGTCTAAGACATTTTGTTCTTTGTTGTAAATTATTTCTTCTCTTTTCCCTAGAATGTGAAGAAGGATTTGCAAAGTATATTGTATTTGAGAAAAGATCCTTGGCCTACATTTGATTCCTTCCCTTTGAAGATTGCAAATACCAAAGATTTGCATGCCTTTGAGCTTGATCAAGACCCATTTTCTAAATCTTGTGATGACTGTCTTCAAAATCATGAGCTTAAAGAGACCAAGACTGATTCTAAACCTTCTGTACATACTCCTACACCTTGTAAAATTCCAGATCGATACAAGCCTCTGATTTTACCTCCTATATCCCATGCTTTCCCTAAAAATCATGACCTATATCTACCAAGATTTGATGGTGAATGCGACAACATCACTGCTGAGAGACATGTTCTGAATTTTGAGTCTTTTCTTGACCATTTTGAAGTTGATGAAGAAGATGTCAGTATTAGGCTTTTTTCTCTTTCTTTGTAAGGCAAAGTCAAGAGTTGGTTCAAAACCTTGCCTGATGCGAGCATCTCAGATTTCCAGCAGTTCATCAAAATTTTCCTCGACAGGTGGGTGGTCAGACAGAACCCTTTCTTGATTATAGAAGAGTATAACCAACTGAAAAGATTGCCAAGGGAGACAATACAACGGTTTTCTGCCAGATTTAACCGAGTTTATTATTCAATGCCTGTTGATATAAGACCTCCTCTTGGATCCGCTCTTTTGCACTACCTGGGTGCCTTTGATTTGGAAATGGAATTTCAGCTGAGAGAAAGGAACCTTGCAACACTTGAAGAGATGCAAAACAATGCAGTAGATGTAGAGACTCATTTGCTTATCTGAAGGGAAAAGTTGAAGGAAGAAGAGACGAAAAACATAGATTCGGAGGGATCAACATCTCTAGAGGTAAAGCTTGACATTTTGGTAAGTGCAGTGGAAGAGATGATGCAAAAAATCACCGCAAGGAATGAGAATAATGTTCAAACCCATGGCTGGCTGATTGAAGAAGAACAAGTTGTTGGTCCAAAACTTTTTGTTTTTTATCCCAGTTGTAATAGTGATTGTTTTATAGATCATCTTGGAGAAGAGAGATCTGTTGATTTGAAATGTATGCTTGATGATATGTTTTATATCGATGATTTGCCTCAGTTTGATCCGTATGATGATTATTATGTTCTCTAAACGGAAGCTAATATTGCAGATAAATCAGCAGCTAGTTTGTGGGAGGAGGAACTTCACTTACAGCAGCTCGAACACAGCGATCAACCGATGCATATCAGCTATGACAATGATGAGGAAAGTGCAACAAATTTTGAAGTAAGTGAAGGATCTTTGCCTTTTTGTTTTGATTCGTTTCAGTTCATCAGAAACAACATTCATGCAATCAGAAATCAACTGCCGACAAGTCTTGATTTGGCTTATCTTGAGGACAATGAAAACCTTGTTCAAGACTTCTCATATCCAGATTTGCAGCCTCTGAATTCCATTGATTGTCAAGTTGCAGATGAAGACATGGAAGCTGGCACATACGATCAAATGATGCAAGATGATTCCGTACCTTTTTATTTTGAATCATTTTAGTTTCTAAAGGGAAAATTGCATAATATATATTCAATTGAGCAACTTGTAGAAAATCATGTAATCTCATCGGATCTAACAGAAAATGGGTTTCATCAGTGTTTTCAAGTTTTTCACGATCCAATAGCTGATGTGTTGGATAATTTCTGTAGTCAAAGTCCTTCTCCTATCTATGAGCTTGACAAAAGTATTGATACAAACTTGATCCGATAGCCGGTTTCTTTGTCATTTTCAGCAGGAGTCTCGTCACAAATCTCAGATCAAAGTTTTCATTCATGGTATGAAGAGAAGAGAAGTAATCCATTGGATGAGCTAAGTCCCAATGTGCATGAATTTCGATATCCTTATGCAGTGTTTTTGGAGGCGGATAAAGAATCCATAGTATTCAACGAATCTGTTCACATGTCTTCATGGGAGTTGCCTTTCAGTAGTTCTCTCTTGTTTTTCATAAGCAAGCACTTGCGGAGAATTCAAACAACAGCTAAAATACTTACTTGGTTGCATTGATTGTTTCATTTCACTTGATTAGGTGATGAATGGAACAACTAGTGTAGGTTGTATTGAATAAGCTCTACATTGAGAATATTGTCCAGTGTGTCGATTGTGTTTAAGTATCGAGTTAGATTTTAGTTGAGTGAGAGTCAATTTGTGTCATCAAGTCGTCAGTTTTCAGTCATGCATTTCAGCTTGAGTTTTTGACTCCATTGCCCAATGGATAAGGCACTAGTTTGCTCTCCCAAAGATCTGCTGTTCTTGACACCTCCAAGGAGCTACCAT
Organism: Pinus taeda; assembly: GCA_000404065.3. Taxonomy (NCBI): domain Eukaryota; kingdom Viridiplantae; phylum Streptophyta; class Pinopsida; order Pinales; family Pinaceae; genus Pinus; species Pinus taeda. Next base: position 16,033 of record APFE030052848.1, on the reverse strand, counting down.
CCCCATTGGAGCCAAAGTTAGTGTCAGTATTTGTAGCCTTCCTCCAGTGATCAAACATGCTCTTACAAAATGATTTTAAGGTATCAAGGTCAAATTTTGTCATTCTAGTGAGTCTTCAAGCAAAATTTGGTCACTAGGCATTAGGTCTAGGGTTTTCTTTTACTCTTGTGTCCAAATGTCGGTCCATGTTACCATTCAGCTGAGTGTACCATCATTTAGAGGATTGTCATCATCATGTCAAGTTCCACTGGGTCATTTTGCACCTTGTTCATGCTTCAGTTGTGCCTAGGTAAGGTCCATTTCCCTCTCCTAGGGTTTTGGAGGTAATTTCTCTTGGATGGCCAAATCATCAGCAAAAACTTGTATTCGGATGTTCATACACCTTCCCCTATCCTTAATGTACCTTATTAAACACTTCCCATCACTGAGATCCCCCAAATTCCTCATTTTCACACAAACCCTAGTTTCTTGCTACAACTTGGCAATTTTCTATGTTAGACTTGTGTTTTGCCCTTTTGGACCCCTTCCCCTCATTCAATTTCTAAGATTCCACCTTCCCCTACTTCCTAACATCCCTCCCTACTTCCAAAAATTTTCTCAAGAATTTAGAAGCCCCTTATCCCCTTCATTTCGCTCCATTTCAACAAATCCCTTGTTCCACACATCGAGGTAGGTTTTACTCAAATGATGTTTTTGAGCAATAAAAGATGAATTTGGGAAAAATAAGAGAGGATTTTGTCCAAAACAGGCCAAGGAAGAAAAATCTCCTTCACTTTGTACACAAGTGTCATGGTTTTAGAGAAATGTCGAAAATGCAATTGCCTCAGGAGAATTGATGCACCTCTGAAGTGACCTTGGGAAAGTCAAGTTTTCTTTTAGCTTGGTTGGCCAAATGACTTGCTTGATGAGTAAAATGATAACTAGACACAAATAAATTTCCAAGGAGCTTTCATGAGCTCAATTTGGAGATGAGGAACACCTTCAAAAGTTGACTGCCAAAGCACTCTGCCTTGAGGCAGCCTCATTTGGCACATTTTGACCAGTATTGGGAGATTTGATTTTTGATAGGGAAAATGAACTCCAAGTTGAAAGATTCTAGTTGGGTTAGAAAGTAGACTCAAATACCTTTCAAACGAGCTATCCTGTGCCCAATTTGGGCACCGGGAAGGCCTCCAAAAGGCTCCTACAAAAATACACTACGCATAGGGAAGGCGCGGCGCATTGGGCTGCATTTCTCAGTGCAAAAATACACTGGCGCGGCGCATAGGGAAGGCGCGGCTCATTGGGCTTAAAAGCCTGAAATCCATTCAAAAATTCCTCCAAAGAAGCTCCAAAATTGAAAATTATTCATTCCACAAGTAAGTTAAGCTCTCACCAATGCTAGTAAAGGAGTTTTCCATTCAATTTATGGTGGTTTTCCAATAAGAAAATCAAACCCTACCTTTTAAAATACCTCAAGGAAACTTGTTGCTAGGGTTTCAAATCACTGTTTTGTCACCAAGTTCACTCCCTCATATCATTTGTCTTTTGATTTCATCATTCCCTAAGTTCCCCTATCCCCCTAAGTTCATTAAATCCCCTACCCCAAATCCCGTTTCCCAAATTTCCTAATGTAAAATCCCCAAACCCTAAACCTATACAAAAACTCCTAACCCTATACAAAATTCCCATAACATCCATACTTCCTTAACTAATTCTATCCCAACATTCCCAAATGTTACACTAGTTTTCCCCTCTCCTAACAGTCCCTTGTTTCACTGTTTTCCCCTTGGTGACAGAGATCAAGCACATGATAAAAACAATATACCATTGTTTGACACATCAACACCTGTTTCTTCAAGCCAATTTGTCTATCAACAGTTATGGAATATAATCCTTCATCTGATTATGAATGGAGACCCAAAGTGATTCACCTGCGGAAGGACATGCACCTAGGAGGCCTCATAGAGGTGGAAAACATATTCGAGAATCGCCAAGCTGTCCAAAGGAGGAGGGTGGAGTTTACTTCACTTGAGCAAGAGATAAACGCTGATAGAGAGTCTTGGATCAAGAGAGTCAACATCCATTTGGAGAGACTGCTGGACAAGGCTGATAGAGACAAAGCATTGTTGAGACACATGGATTTTCACTACATGGCACAGAACAAGGTTTGCAAAGCACGAATAAGGAATTTAAAGGCAAAACTAAGGAAGGCATCCAAAAGGAAAAAGAGGAAAAAGGAGCATGATCGACTCCAAATATTGGCTGAGGCTTCCTTGGCTCATCATAGCTCTTGATAGAGAATTCCAACCCAAATTTCAAGAAATTTGGAGCAATTTTTGCATTTTGAAAATTTTTTGCACTAAAACACAAGGTTTTCCTCCCTATGTGCCGCGCCACTTGGCGCTCGCTTTTGCTAGAGGGCTCCAAATCCAAAAAACTTTGCATTTCTAGATTTTCCATGAAAAATTATGCTTTTTTGTCCATGGCCAAGAAATTTGGGCAGGTTTTGAGCCCTTAAGAGGTCAAAAACACTCAAAAGATGACCTCACTGCCCCTATTTTGACACACAGGAAGCAATCTTGGGAGATTGGACTTTTGGAGGGGCAAATGGAGGAAACATTGAAGCATTCCACTTGGGATGGAAAGTAGATAGGCAGGAATTTCCAACGAGCTATCTTGAGCTCAATTTGGACTTTGGGAAGGGCCTCAAATTCAGCTCCAAAGTGGCGTGACGCATAGAGGAAAATTGGCCTGTTTGACTCAAATTTTCACTTTTTTTCACCCAGTTTTGCCTAGTTTGACTTTTTTACTTTCCTAATGGTGAATTTATGATGTAATTTGATAAAAATTGAGAGATCATGATGTAAATATGCTATATTTTTACTTGTATAGGTAGATTCATCAGTTTAGAGGTTGTTTGAAACTGAATGAATCAGTTTCCTTGTTTCTAGTGGCAAGCTGTTATGATGCCTAGATTCCAGTTCTCAGTTTAGGATCAGTTGGATCATCTCCTTAACATGTGAGCTCGACCCCTAGAGGTAAGGAGGAGCTATGCTTGTCTATATTATGTTGTCTTTCAGTCATTAGCATGGTTGGACACTTGGGATTGCTTGGCACATCATTGTACATTCTATCTCTGCATTTTTGGCTAAGGAAAGACCAAGGTTTTGCAGCACTTGTTGGGATCCATGTGGCTCTGTGTTTTGATGATGTTTTTCTCTATGTAATTGTAAGTTCATTGATGTTTATGTGTATCATTTTCCCTTCTCTTTGCTTCTGAAATTAAACAAATGAGTGATTAAAGTAGAATTCACTGGACTGTTGTGCTCTGCCTTTAAATTTTGTTTAATTCTCAATGTTTTCATCTGTTTGAGGAGGACTCTTGAGACTCTCTTGCCCTCCTTGTCTCCTAATCAGCCTGATCCATCCATTCATTCAATATAAAGCATCAAAATGATTGCCTTCCTTGCCCCAATCAGAACTCTACAAAAACTAGGCCTCATCCCCGGACCCAAATTCACCTTTCCCTTTTTCCAACAAAAATCCCCCAAAAACTTAAATCAAATCCTTGTACTTCATACCTAGCCTAATATTAGTTGCTAAATTGGTCATCTCAAGCCCCATCTGATTATCTTTTGCTGAGAGTGACCCAGAGAGCCCTCTCCTGTCCTCGTAGGGCTAGCTACAAGGATGAGCGTGGTTTGATGTGGACCTAGAATCTTACCTTTTCAGCCTGAGGTAAATCTAGGCTCTAACACATCCTTCAACCATCCAAAAGAGTTTATTTTAAAGAATCTGCAAACACAAATAAGAAAACATCAAATAACACCTGCATAGCTAATATCATAAATCATGTTCATTATGGTGATCAAGGAATCCATAAAATAAATCATAAAACACAACTTATTGAGAAAAACAAACTTGTTTGTATTAACTTTTAAGTAGAAGAACCTTACAGCCTTTTCAGCCTCGATGTTGAACAAGCTCTTCCCAGGGTCTGAAACAGGAATCTCCTTTCCTTTGACAAGCCTTAAACTCTTCCAAATGAGATCAAAGAGGCATGTAATCTCTCCTCATAAAAGCTCAATTAGGAAGTCTAAGTTCCAGCAGCATTTCACCTCAAAAATATTCCGCTTTCAACCTCCCCAGTAACTAGCCCAATGCTTCATTTTATAGTGCAAAGTAAGGAAGTTACAGGTCCACCTATGAAGGGATAGAGTCTTCCTTCAAAGGGATAAGCTCCTCACATCAAGGGGTTAGCTCCTTAAGGTATGGGATGCATGAACCTTAAGGGAGCGAACTTTCCACCTCAAGATTGCTTCTAGAAGCTTCTAGAAATGACTGAAAGTGAGTTTTTAAGAATATACTTGCGCCTTTTTTACTTTTACAGGGGTTCGCACCCATAACACAGAGACAGAGTGGTCAAGCGCGCAGGGGACATGACCATTGGGCACGGGACTGCAGGTAATGCTAAGAGAAAGTGCGGAACCAAAGTTTTAGATACTTTTGAGGGCTTTCTCTTATTTTCAAGGCTTGATATGGGGAACCGAGGCTTAGGACTTGCAAAGGACGAAAGTATGAGTGGTAATGGACTCACACAAATTTCAAAATGTCAAGGTGACAATTTTTTGTGCAACAGATTGCCCCCTAAAGTGCGAAGTCTGTAATAGATGAAGATAGAGTTTTTCATCTATGAAGAGTGAAGTACTTTATCATTTCAAGGATCATCCTGTGGACACCCTAGTCAGAACCTATAAAAACATTCAATTTAAAATATATATATATATATGTGTGTGTGTGTGTGTGTGTGTGTGAACATATCATCGCCGAGGTAGGCATTCCCATACTCAAATCAAAACTGACTAGAAAAATGACTAAATTGTTCTAATACAGGAATGATTTTGTAATACATCAAGTGTGTAGACACATGTAGACACAATATGGGTGCAACCATATGTTTATGAATAGTTCACTGTATAATGAATAACAAAATTCCTCGCAGCTTGGATGGTAGAAACTAGATCCAGGGTCTTGATTTCTACTTCCCGAACTAGTACGATTCTATCTATGTGAATGAAAGTGTCGAAGTCGAACATGGTATAAACCACTTGATTACCAGTCAATGATGTGAACTGTTAACAAGTGTGAGAGGAACCACCAGTAATGTCAATGGCCCTCAAAGTACTCAGTACAATCCATGAAATGTGAATAAATGAGCTAATGTCGAACATATCATAGAATCCTTTGATCGAAGGTCAATGATGCAACCTATCGTCGAAGGTGAGAAACCTGCCATTAGGGCATGCTGATTCCAAGGTATTGACGATTTCTAGATCATCTTTCCAGATAATGAGCTAAAGTCGATAGAAAGTGATCTATCGTAGGCAAGTCCACAACATGAAATCATAGATCAAGTTTTGAAGAAATATATTCGCAAGGACTGACTCAGGGATGGTCAAAAAGGATGATAGCTATTTTGTAGATGAATGGTTTGTTTAAACTGACCTCTTGAACACATAACGACACTGCAGATGGTTTGGTAGCAATTGACCCAAAGCTAATACCCAGAAACCATCTGAAGACTTTCAATATGGTTTGATTAACTGTTAGGCAAAGGATTTCCCAACCTAGGTGAACAAAAAGTGTCGTGTTCAAGAGTGGTTAACTACTTTTCTAAAACACAAAGTGTAACAAACAGGTTCATTTTTCTCTCTTTTCCCCCACCATTTCTGGCAAGTACCTCTTTATTTTTGACAAGCTTGAGGAGGATAACATTTGCTTGTTTATAAGCTCATCCTTTGGATGAGTCCAACTTAGTTTAAAATTCAAACCCTGAGAAGGCGTGGTTCGTTCCTGTTTAAAATTGAACAGGTCCTTTACTGTTAAATTTTAATGAGTCCAGTATAGGAAAAATTTGGTGTTTTTCAATTTTAGGGAGTCAGAAGAAAAACTTAAGGAAACTCCATGGGTGTCCTTTTTCGTAAATTTGTATCCCCCAAGCCCGAAAAAGTATAAAATAATACTTGAGAGAACCGCTTGACCATTACGATCAAGGAGTACTTTTCATAATTAGTGGCTCCGACCTGAAAAAGTAAAAAAGCGATCAAAGACACGTCATTTTATAACCAATATCGAACTTGAAACGACAAAAGTCCGACGATCTTTTCATGTTTATACGGTTAGAAAAGAGTTGTAAGTGGACCGTCTTTTTAATTCTATTTAACAAGTTAAAAAAGGAAATACTCGACAATCTTTTCATATTTTACGAGTCAGAAAAGAGCTTAAAGAGACTCCAATGTTTCCATTTTTCGTAAGTTTTGGAAGAGTCCAAAAAGTGAAAAAGTATGCTCTTTGTTGAAAATGATCAATTTTCCCTGAAAAATCCAATATTTTGCACAAAAACTCAAAACATTACTTATACCTGTTTAAGATAAATAAAAATGCATCAAAAAGTTATTTTTTTTAAAGTGAAAAATAAATAAATAAAAAATTCATTTATTCAAAAAAGCTTATAAAAAGGGCTTTTGTAAATTCATTTTTACCATTTGATTTCAGAGTGAGAAGTGAGAGCTTTTGGGTAAGAAACTTCCTATGAAGATTGCGGGAAATCTGTTTGTTGGAATCGAAAACCGTCAGCTCCAGGTAATCCACATCATCCTTATCTTGCATTTCAACCATTTACATTTCATTTTAGGGCTTTCATTTTGATTTTTAAGGGAAAAATTGGTTTAGAAATCCGCTCGTGGGGGTCTGCAGGTGCAACATGTGGCCCCTGTGGACCCTGACTTTTTGTACAAAGGAAAAAGTCGTGGGTTCGCACCTATTGCTTACGACACGTGCAGACTGTACACACTGTCTGTAACCAACGGGTGCGGACCTCGCGAAATGGATTTTAAAAACTCAAATTTCTCCATTTCCGCCCAACAATTTTCGAACTAAATTGTTCTAATACGTCTTCTTTGCATTGTAGGACATAAAAAATGCTTGTTTGGCAGGAACGCGAGCATGAGGATGTGGACCTTGCCGCATTAATTTATCCACCCACAATACGGGCATTGAAAGCATGCAGACCGTTTAAATTCTGGGCCATACCAGACATGAGGGCCCAAGTAGACTTCTTGGAATGGATGGTAGACAGGTGGAACATACAGGACCAGTGTTTCATGATTGGTGGCCACTGACTCGAAATTGAGCTAGAGGATATATATTTCTTGACTAGTTTGCCCAAGAGAGGCGAACGATTATCTGTTTTCAGGACTAGGCCAGGTGCCCAGTCTGTTGCTAGTCTCCGATTAGAGTTTTGCAATGATCAAACATAGGACAAACGGATCAATATTAAAACTATCAACCGTCCTGAACTTAAGGTTATTGCATTCACTGTTATTAGACTATGCGGGAGTGCAGCATTGCATGTAGCTACCAGATCCCAGATGCGAATGGCAGTAGATTGTTATCGAGGTACCATCTTCAACTGGTGCGAAGTTGTGTTGGCGAATGTAAAAGGCCAACTGATTAGAGCAAAGAACGAACAAATAAAAAACTTTGGATACAGTTTCCTCATTGTGAGCTTTGGTCTAGAGAGTGTCCCTATGTTGGTCCCACAACAACTTTCCATTGAGGCTGGTCTTCCTCAAGAGCATAGGATAATGCGTTAGATTGTAGTGATGGCCCGTCATCCTGAGGAGGGTTCAGAGGTTGTTCGATTTCCGCTTGAGTATTTTCGTTGGTTGAGAAACCAAATTTTTGTGATTCAAGATTTTTCGTATGCTGGGATGGATTATCGTGGTGACCCAGACATGATTCTTTCACCAGGAGAGCAGTGGGATGATTCAGGTAAAATCATTTTCAACACTTTTTAAGTTTTATCTAATTTTTTCTTTTTTAAATCATCCAAAATTGACAATAAAAAGTTTTAAATGTAGATGTGGGTCAATGATAACCAACCACTCTCCATTCTTATGAGAGGAGACACCCAGCTGCAGCAGTACCGGCACCACAGGACCAATCTACAGAGACCCCGACCGAATTGGAGAATCATTTAGAGCGTTTGAGAACAGATATTCCAAAGACTGGCATAGATGATATTCCACTTAGGTCACAACGATATGTGATTAGGGTCCCAGGACCTTTTAGGAGGTTCCTTTGTAGGGTGGCCCGAGCAGTGGTTTCTTATCGTGATCATCACCGGGGATAGGATGATCGCTTTTGTAGACTCACATGACATTTTATGTCTTTTTGTATTATCATTTTTGCCGATCATAAGGTGGTTTTCAACCTATGATCAAAGACGATGTATATTTGACACACTTCTATACTATGATATATCACTATTACTAGCTATCTTGTGTAACATGTTATTGAATTTGTTTTAAATTTACTATTTTGATTATTGCAAATGTCTATTTATGATACGAGAAGCAACTGCATTTTCTAATGTATTTAAATATCTTGGAATACGCTGGTATTCAATGTAATCAAATTCACGTTCCAAGAGACTATCTCTAAACAATAATCTTAATAACACTGGATTTCTAATGGCATAAACCATATTAAGCTGTAATACAACGAGTTTAGAATCTAACCTAACAAGCAAACTCTAAATCCCAAATGAGATGGATTCAGATAATAACTCTATCACTGCACTATACTCTGCAATGTTATTCGTTGTTGGACCGAGGCTTACCCCATGCATAGATACTAATACATCAAAGGGTGAATAAATAACCCAAGCTGCGGAAGAAATGTTCCGTGTACTACGACAAGCACCATCAGCAAAACCAATGTATGTTTGAAAAGACGTCAACATCTGCAATATCAAGAGTAAAACCAAGATAAGCAGGAATAATGATAAAAGCACTCTTTAAACTAGGCACACTTTTCTAATCTGAAACACACCAGCTACTAATCTAACAAAAATCTCCACACCAAAAATTAAGCATAATATCTCTTCAGATAAAGCCCATTTATGGGTTTATCCAAAGAGACACCATCAAAATCTACCAATTTATAGGCCCCTTTTGCCAGCTTTCGCTTAAAAATATAAGGACCATGCCACATAGGTACAATTTTTCCAGCCCCTAGCTTATCTTTTGCTTGATCGTATAACAAAACTAAGTCTCCTTCCGAAAAATCACATGTAACATTTCGATCATACTGAGCTTTTATTCGTTTCGCATGAGTTTCAATTGCTAATGCAGCATTACGTTGATTCTCATCTAGCTGAGCTAAGTACAAAAAATGTTTCTCCTCTTCAGAAGTGGCTAGGAGTAATTCTATGGCTATTTGCAATGACGGAATTTTACATTCAATAGGTAACACTGCTTCCAAACCGTAAACCAGTTGAAAAGGAGTGAAACTAGTTGATGTTTTCACTGAGGTTCAATATGCCCAAAGTGTTGAAGATAACATGTTATGCCAATTCGACCTATGAATACCAATGATTCGTTGGATCATAGTGACTAGAACTTTATTGATAACTTCAACCAAACCATTAGCCTGTGGATAATATGGAGTAGAACTATCGTGACACAGGCCAAGTTGATCTGTCATTTCAGTCATCATGATGTTTCGAAAATGACTCCCATGATAAGTAATAATAGCTTGAGGAACACCGAATTTAGCAATTATATGATTGAAAATGAAATTTGCAGCAGTTTTGCTGTCTGCCGAAAATGTAGGCATCGCCTCGGCCCATTGAGTAAAATAATCTACCACAAGGATGATATACGCATGCCCCCCAATTGAGTGAGGGTTACATGTAATAAATTCAATACCCCACTTTGTGAAAGGACCGACAACAATTATAGGGTGGAGAGGAGCGGGTGGAGCACACATCTTACGATAAAAAAATTGACAATGTGGCATTTCCGGACTGCATAGATACAATCTTTGAATAAGGATGGCCAGAAATAACCAACACACAATATCTTTTGGGCTGTGGCATACCCAGACATATGACCGCCACATGCTCCAGAGTGACAGTCATTCAGAACCTTTTCAACTTCTTCATGAGTTAGACAACGTCAGAAAACAGAATCCGCCCCACGATGATAGAGTGTATCACCAATAATATTGTATTGTTGGGATTGGAAACGTATTTTCCGTCGCTGAGATCGTGATATTTCAGGCCGAAAATATTGGGTCTAGAGATAAACAATAATATCTCCATACTATGGATCAAGAGTACTGATAAGAAACAAGGATTCGTCCGCAATGGGCTCTTCCACCAAAGTTTCAGTATCAGTACGTGGGAAATCACACATCAATTCCGCAAAAACCAAAGATTTCTTTGTCTTGGATTTTTCAAATTCCAAGTCAAATTCCTGCAGGATAACTATCGATTTGGAATACTTGCCCCCTAACAATTGTTTGGTCAAGATATACATCATAGGGTTACAGTCAGAAATTACCGTGATTTTGCGTAGTAAGATGTAGTGGCGAAATCTTTGGACAGCTTGAACAGCTGCCAAGGCCAATTTCTCCACATGCGAGTATTTAAGCTCAGTTGGATTTAGGGTGCGACTAAGATAGTAAATCACATTTTCACTGTTGAATTCATCTTCCTGAACTAAAACCATCCTAATGGTGGAATGAGAAGCGGCGAGGTACAAAAAGTAATCCTGGTTGTAGTTGGGAGGATGCAATAATGGTGCATGGGTTAACGCGTGTTTAAGTGCATCAAAAGATTTGTCAGCTATCTCATCCCAAAAGAATGGAGTATTCTGTTTCAACAACCTAGTAAAACTTTTTGTTATATCAGCGTAGTTAGGAATGAAACGACGTAAAAAGTTTTCTTTCCCTTGCAAACTTTGGGGTTGGCGAAGAGTCGAAGGAGGAGGTAATTTGACGATAGTTTCAACCTTTGAGGGATCGATATGAATGCCAGCTTTTGAAATGACAAATCCCAGTAAACGACCCGTTTCTACACAGAATACACATTTGTGTGGATTCAGCCGAATTTGATAATGCCTACATCTCAAAAAGATAGCTCGTAAATGAGTGAGATGATTGGCTCTACGTAATGAATGGGTAGGTAAATCATCGAGATAAGGCCGAGCAATGTGCTTGATGTCATGAAATGCATAAGACATAGCTCTTTGAAAAGTTGCTCCAGCGTTCTTCAATCCAAAAGGTAATTTGCAATAAGCAAGTGTCCCCCATGGACAAATGAAAGCCATTTTAGGTTGATCGGCAGGGAGTATGTTGATCTGATTGTAACCGGAAAAACCATCCATAAAGGAGAACATTTCACTGCTGGCACAATCATTAATAATTTGATCGATATAGGGGGTTGGATAATTGTCTTTAGGACAAGCTCGATTAATATCCCTATAATCGATACATATTCTTATCGTTCCTTGCTTTTTGTTAACAGGAACAATATTCGATACCCAATCCGTTAAAGGAATTGGATAAATGAAACCTGCTCGAAGTAATTTGTCAACTTCAGCTTTAATAGCAGCGACTTTTCTCGGGTGTATCTGACGCAAACGTTGCCGGACAGGTTTAGCATCCGGGTAAGTTTTAATTTCATGGACAACAATTAATGGATCGATTGCTAGCATTTCTTCATATGACCAGGCAAACACGTCGCGAAATTCTTGAAATAGGGCTTTATAAGTTTGGATTTCATCATCCGTACAGGAAGCACCTATATGAATGTTTTCAATAATTCTGGGTTTAACTGAAATGTCAGTAGGAACCGTTCGAGAGATATTTCCCAAATTTAACTCAGAATCAGGATGTTGCAATGGATTCTGTGGTTCTTTGACATAGTCAGTGGTAAAAATAGATGAAAAATCATTTTCAAAATGATCAAGCTCAGGTAAAAATGAAGATCGATGATGACGATCTTCCCATGGTAAATCATCAACAAACAAAAATTCACGAATCTGCTCATCAGCATGATCAGGCACAGAAAATGTTGTTGAAGCTGAGGTTGATATTGAAAGTGATTCCTCATGGACCACATTCATTAGATCAATTTCGGTTGAATCAGAGTCAGAAAATGACTGTACAACCTGATATGCAATTTCAAAGGGACTCAAAGGCATCGCGCTACCAAATGAATCCACCTCAGAATCGGAAGGTATGATCCAAGGATCATCAAAAGAAATAGTGTTCGATGAAATCATATGAATAGTTTCAATAGAAGGCGACATGTTAGGAGGAGGGAAGGAAAAAGTTGCTAGTAAACCAGAATCTTTAATCAAACCTACCCCAACATCCTTGTAAGGGATAACTGTTTTACTGACATGCTGAATACTATCTGAAGAGGCTGGGTCAGATGAAAAACAAGTCAACTGGTTTATCGTAACGATATTTCCATTATGAGGAAACTTGATAAGCCGAAAGGTCGATGAAACAATAGCAGTCATAGCGTAAGACCAACTGCGACCCAAGAGAAGGTTGTAATCTAGAGGGGCATCAACCACTTCCACGTCTAGATTTACAGTTTTGCCTTCGACCCCTATAGGTAAATCCTATAAAATGCTAAAAGGATGGAACCCTCGGCCATCAAAAGCCTTTAGAATCATCAGAGACTGATTGAGTGTAGGAGAACCAAGCGATCTCCAACATTGGATTGACATAATACACGTAGAAGCTCCCTCATCAATCACAGTCCGAAAGCAAGGTCTGTTTTTGACTAACACTAGAATCTAGAAAGCCATTTGATGAGGTAGGTGGGGTGTACTATTCTCTAAATCGAAGATTATTAAGTTCGAATCTTGAATATCAACAACTCCTATAGCAGACAATAGTAATTTACGTTGTGCTGAGCATGATTACAGCACCTCCAAGCCGACATTGCCGAAGGAGAAATAGCTAAATCTTCAACAATGTTATAATTCTGAGCAGCTCTCGCATGTTGATTGAAAGCTGATTTCCGAAGTATACCTTTAGCAGGCGGTTTGATTACTAAGTCAGGGTTAGGTTTCTCGAACTGTAGTGGATCAGAACCAGGAGGAGTTGTAGTTGATGGGTTTGAATTAGAAGATTCTGCTTCTTTACCACCAACAGGATTTTTACTACCATAATCTTGCGATCGCGTCACAATCCTAACATGAGACATCATCATAATAGGTTCTTCTGAGGCATTTAAGGAAGAACCAATCATCTTACTATCTTGACTAGGAAAATGATCCTTCAAGATAGCTGGCGTTTGAGAACCTTTGATGATTTTCGCAACCTCTACTCGATGTGGGCAGTCTCTTGTAAAATGCTCCTCGTCAAAAATGAGACAAGGAGAGTGAGGTTTACGTTTCTCGTCAGTAGATTCATTTCTATCTGTTTTCTCTTTTGAGTTTTGTTTATTTTTCTTCTTCCCCTTCTTTTTACCACCGGATTTTGATTTGGCCGTAGATGATTGTACGACATGGATATCGGCAGGAATTTCAGTGGAAGAGTCTCCTATCGGGGAATCTGGTAAAGTTATGATAGGAGAAGAATTCTTTGAAGATTTCTTCTTGCTTTTGGTACTAAATGAACCAATCATACCATCAGCGGCATGAGACCCTGAAGGAGCTGCAGTTATTTGATTATGTTTCAGAAGGTCGGGAATTTTTTCATGTAAAGTACATGACTGCATATAGACGAGGTCAAGGTACTGAGCCTGAGCAATTACTTGCTCTTCACTAACAACTCCTACCTGAGCTACATCTTCAGTGATTTTATGTAATAATGATTTCACAAACCATTCTGCTAAAATTTGATCTGGAATAAAAACTTTCACCAAACGCCGTCTACGTCGCCATTCATGAATATGATCAGAAATATATGTGGATGTGGATTGTTTTAATGAAGTTAACAATTCTATGCCATTGTCATATCTAACAGACAACTGAAAATGAGTTAAGAAAGAAGTGGCTAACTGACTAAAATTAAAAAAAGAGCTTCGTGGTAACTCAATGTACCATTTGGCAGCAAGACCAATCAGTGTTCATTGAAAAAGACATAAACAGATTGAATCATCAATAATGGAATTAGATGCACACCAGAGGTGAAAGTCATCACATGATTTGACAGATCCTCTTTTGACTTACCCTCGAACTTCAGGATATCACTTGGCAACTTATTAGGCATTGGCAGCCAATACGGAAGATAGTAAATTGAATCGTTCGTAAGGCGCGACAGATCAGGTAAATCCAAAGTTGCAATAAACTGTTGAAAAGTGTGCAACAAGAAATGCTTGTTGAGAATGCAACAAGATGATGGAGCTTAGTGAAAAGAGTCGCCTTCACTAAGAGGGCCCGCAGGCTATTTTTGGCGCAAGTCTATTTTTAGACTATGTCTATTTTTAGACATATGGATCATGTCTATGGATTGCAGGTTGCTGTTTATGGATGATTGATCAAGTTGGAAAAATAGATGGACTTCTATTTTTAGACCACAGCGGAGTGACACCACAGCGGAGTGACTGCTCAGTCTAAATATAGAACAGTCAAATATTATTAGCTCATAATAATATTTAGACTATAAACTTTGTCTTATTCTCTTGGAGCACTTCAGGATGAGATACAGATGTGGTACATGCAGATCCCAGAAGGAAATACGTGGTTACCTATGGGATGACTAATATTTGCATGCAGGACTTCAGTTAGAACTCAAGTGAGTTGAGTTTAGTGGACTGGAGGTGCAGTTGATGGAGTTGTGTTCAGTTTAGCTTTGTTAAACTGGTTGTATTTAGTATAACTGGAAAATAGACTAGAGATGAGTTGGGTGAATTAGTTATTAATTATTTCACAAGTTATTAACTCATAATACAACTAATGAATACATCAGTTAACTCAGTTGCATGTCAGTGCATGTTCAGTTCAGCAGGGACAGGTGTTAGAGAATCAGATTGCTATCAGTTGTGACTATAGTTGTGCACCAGATCTTGCACAATCAAGGGATTGAGTATGCCAATGAGTTTGCCCACGTATTTGCCCACATTGTAGCTTGTGCTCACGTGATTTTACCAAGTAAATACGAGTTTGCTTGAGCCATAATCATTCATTCTCATGCAGGTATTGAGCAGTGGAGGCAGGCAAGCAGCGGAAGAGATTTGGAGATCAGATCTGAGCTGTATTGTGTGTAACAGAGGTAGAGATACTTGTGAGAAGTATTATGCTGTGTAATGTTACATAACTCAATCATTAATATACAGATAGTTGGGGTTTTTAGCGAGATGCTTTCCCCGGGATACATATTGTGTTAATGTGTGAATGCTCTTGATGTTTTATTGTTATTGATGCTGCTATATTGATGATCAACGTAGAGGAGCTTATGTATTGTGTATGTTTTCCGCAATAGTACATGATCAGGATAATCTCTGTTGAATATGTGTTAAATTATTCAAAATTTCTACATGGTATCAGAGCTGGTTGATTTGTAGAAGAGGTTTCTACAGGATATCAAAGCGAGGATTGATCATCAGATCTATTATTCAGGAAGTGACTACGTTTTATTTCTTCAGGAAGAGTCTGTAATCGGGCCAGGTAGCCTCTGGATTCATCCTTCTTTGGAAGGTGAGATATCCGGTGAATGCCCATACAGTCGATCTCTGTACAAGAAATACTTCGTTCTCACGAATTTTAGATCGGAAGCAGTTGAGTTTTTTGAGCTGGTGGAATGGCGCTCAAAGATAAACTCAGAAACATCTAAGTGTGAGAATGGAGACAGTATGTCCCAGTATCTCACGAAGTTCACCCAATGCCGAGATGAGCTGGGAAGTGTGGGGGTGACTGTCGATGATAAGGATGGTGAGTCTAGCTCTCCTTGGCCTTCCTACGAGTTGGCATAGCTACCAGGACTCGGTGAATGGAAGGGAGAAAACTACCAAATTGGGAACGACTATGGTCGGATTTGATGTAGGAGGAGATCAGACGGAGCACCAGAGACAGTTCTTCATCTATGCATGATGAGGAGAACTGTGCCTTAGCGAGTAAGGAGAAGAAGGGGAATGGTGAGGTTTCTCTTTCCGAATCCAATCCTTCCGATGATGGGAAGAAGGTTGACAAGTCGAAGGTGAGATGCTTTCGTTGTCATGAGTTGGGCCATTATGCTACTA
>APFE030052836.1:34602-45315 GCA_000404065.3 Pinus taeda | reverse complement strand
TCATCAGCTCCCTTTGACGAAGATCCGTCCCTGGTACTCCGCCTGATCTCCTCCTGCACAAGATCTGACCATAGTCTTTCTCATCCTGGCAACTTCTCCCGACCATTGACAGAGTCCTGATAGGAATGCCAACTCTTCAGAAGACCAAGGAGAGCCAAGCTCACCAAGTCCTCATCATCGACAGTAACCCCCACACTTCCCAGCTCATCTCGACAATGAGTGAACTTTGTGAGATACTTGGGCATACTGTCACCTTTCTCGCATTTGATGTTTCTGAGTTTATCTTTGAGCGCCAGCTTCCTCTGATCGCTCTTGCTTTGGAATAATTCTGTTAATGATTTCCACATCAAAGATGGAGTAGCCTTTCCATGGAGGCTAGACACAATGTGATCCTTCACGCCCTCCAACAGAATCCTTCGACATTTTGCAATCTTCTTTTGCCAGGCATCAGCTTGAGTAGCATCAGTAGGCTTTGGGATATCCGTATCTATGAACTCCTTCAGCCCATTATCATCCAATACTGCCTCCATCCTGTCCTTCCATGCAATATAGTTTGAGCTGCCCTCAAGAGCATACTCCAATCGCAATCCGTTGAAAGACATTGCTGCGTTGTCACAAAGAAAACACTGCTGCAAATTCGAATTCCACCAGCAACCAACTCAACCGCCTCCGATCTAAAATTCGTGAGAACACAATATTTCTCGTACAGAGATTGACTGTATGGGCTTTGACCGGATATTTCACCTTCCAAAGGAAGGATGAATCCAAAGGCTACCTGGCCCGATTACAAGCTCTGCCTAGAGAAATAGAATGTAAACACTTCCTGAATAGTAGATCTGATGATCAACTGCTCTGACACCATGTAGAAATTTTGAATAATTTAACACATATTCAACAGAGATTATCCTGATCATGTACTATTGCGGAAAACATACACAATACATAAGCTCCTCTACGTTGATCATCAATATTGCAGCATCAATAACAATAAAACATCAAGAGCATTCACACATTAACACAGTATGTATCCCGGGGAAAGCATCTCGCTAAAAACCCCAACTATCTGTATATTAATGATTGAGGCATGTAACATTACACAGCATAATACTTCTCACAAGTATCTCCACCTCTGTTACACACAATACAGCTCAGATCTGATCTCCAAAACTCTTCCATTGCTTGCCTGCCTCAACTGCACAATCCTGCAAGAGAATTCTGATGAATGGCTCAAGAAAACACATATTTACTTGGAAAAATCACGTGAGAACAAGCTACAATGTGGGCCTCATTGGCATACTCAATCCCTTGATTGTGCAAGATCGGGTGCACAACTATAGTCACAACTGATAGCAATCTGATTCTCTAACACCTGTCCCTGTTGAACTGAACATGCACTGACATGCAACTGAGTTAACTGATGTATTCATTAGTTGTATTATGAGTTAATAACTTGTGAATTAATTAATAACTAATTCACCCAACTCACCTCTAGTCTATTTGCCAGTTAGACTAAATACAACCAGTTTAACAAAGCTAAACTGAACACAACTCCATCAACTGCACCTCCAGTCCACTAAACTCAACTCACTTGAGTTCTAACTGAAGTCCTGCATGCAATATTAGTCATCCCATAGGTAACCACGTATTTCCTTCTAGGATCTGCATGTACCACATCCGTAGCTCATCCTGAAGTGCTCCAAGAGAATAAGACAAAGTTTATAGTCTAAATATTATTATGAGCTAATAATATTTGACTGTTCTATATTTAGACTGAGCAGTCACTCCGCTGTGATCTAAAAATAGAAGTCCATCTATTTTTTCCAACTTGATCAATCATCCATAAACAACAACCTGCAATCCATATGTCTAAAAATAGACTTGCGCCAAAAATAGCCTGCGGGCCCACTTAGTGAAGGCGACTCTTTTCACTAAGCTCCATCATCTTGTTGCAATCTCAACAAACCAACAATATCCCACTTGGAGACTGATTATAGAAACTCCACCGTTGCTTCACTTGTTGGACAATGCCTCCACTTTGGACCTAGTTGTTTCTCATCTTCATCATCATACTTGAAGACTAATTGAAACTAAGCATAAGCTTAGTTTCTCCTTGGTTACAACTTTTGTTAACACATTTGCAGGATTTTGGCTAGTGTGCATCTTTTCCTACTTCAACTATCCATCTTCCAACACTGACCGTATTCAATGGTACTTGAGTTGTATATGTTTAGTCTTGGAATGAAATGTTGAGTTCTTTTCAAGATGAATGGCACTCTAGTTGTCACTATATAACCTGCCCATCTCCCGCCTCTTACCCAGTTCATCCATAAACCTTTGTAACCAAATCATTTATTTACTAGCCTCTATAGCAGCAACATACTCTTCTTCCATTGTTGAAAGTGCAACAATGTTTTTCAATTTTGAAACCCAACTGACAGTTGTTCCACCTACAATAAATAGACACCCTTTGGTGATCCTCCTATTATCTCTATCACCTATCATATCTGCATCGGCATATTCCTGTAGAGCAATGTTTTAACTACCAAAGCATAATGCTTGAATTGTGGTACTTCTCAAATACATGAGAATCCACTTCATTGTCGTCGAATGCTTTTTTCCTATATTTTTCATATACCTACTTACAACTCCCACTGCATGTGCAATATCAGGCCTTGTGCAGACCATTACATACATTAAGCTTCCAATTGTTGATGCATATGAAACTTTACACATACAATCCATCTCTTCCTGAGTCTGGTGACACATTTCTTTACTTAGTTTCAAATGGATAGCCAAAGGTGTACTAACTGGTTTTGCATTCTGCGTATTAAATCTTTCCAACACCTTTTGTATGTACTCACTCTAAGACAATGTTAATTTTCTATTTTTCATGTCTCTAGTTATTCTCATACCAAATATTTGTTTTGCAGCGCCCAAATTAATTTGCCAATTTTCTTTCGAGCACATTTATTTCATGCATGTTAGACCCTGCAACAAGCATGTCATCTACATATAATAGCAATATCATATAACTGCCATCATTTTTCCTTTAAGATAAACACAAAGATCAAAGTGACATATAGTATAACCTTGTTCAGACATAAACCTGTCAAATTTTAGATACCACTGCCTAGGAGCCTATTTTAAGCCATACAAGATTTTCTTCAACCTGCACACTAATTTCTCTTTTCCTTTGACCTCATGTCCATGTGGTTGTTGCATATATATTTCTTCCTCCAAATCCCATGGAGAAAGGTTGTTTTTATATCTAACTACTCAAGATGCAAATATTTTGTTGCCACTAGACTTAAAATAGTTTTTATAGAAGTAATTTTAACAATAGGAGAAAAATTTCATCAAAGTCTATACCTTTCTATTGTGCAAACTCCTTCAGCACAAGTCTAGCTTTATACCTATGTTTACCTCCATCTTCTTCCTTCAACCTATAAACCCATTTATTCTCCAATGTTGTTTTACCTACAGGCAACTTGAATAAGTCCCAAGTCTGGTTATGCATCAAGGAGTCCGTCTCTTCTTCCATGGCTTGCTCCTGCTTCTTCTTGGTTTTTACCTACATTGCTTCTTCGTATCTTTCTGGTTCACCAGAATCAGTCAACAATACATAATATAATGAAAGAAAGTATCATTCAGGGGGTCTACATACCCTGGTAGATCTTCTATGATCTGAATTTAAATAGGAATGCAAAAAAATACAAATATAACCATAAATAAAAAGATGCAGTAGAAATAACACTTCATTTCATTAATATCAAATATTGAAATATGCTTACAAACAAAATGGAAATAAGGCTAGCTCGGGTGATGGTAGTTTATCTCAAAGAAGAGATGTGGTGGCTACATGCCTCTAAACTATGTTTTTTTTTCTATATTAAGACTAACCTAAGTACCCACGGGGGATTTGAACTGGTGACCTATCGCAAGGAGTGCCTTAACAGCGCACCCATTCACTGTCAATCCAAAGCCCCGTGGGCTATGCCTCTAAACTATGTTACAATGACGCTCAGAGGCCTATTTATTATTGATAAATAATGGAAAACCTTAAACATACAAAAACCTAACCCTAGGAGATGAAGCGCCAAAACTATGGGTCCATTTGGGTAAATTGGTACATCAACTTCCTGGGGTCGTAACTTTGGCATATGATCTTCGTTTTACATGCACAATACTTTGTTATAAATATCTATCCAAGGAATACAACTTCCAACCATCCAACACTAGTGTAATGCCCTTATTGGCCATGGATTTCCAAAAAAATGTCATTTAGGGCTTGAAAACGGCTTCGGAAGTTCAGGACCAGAAAAACTGCTAAAAATAGTAAATTGTGCTACAATTAAGGAAATAGAAAAACTGAAAGAGAGAGTGGTGGGGGTCCAAGTGGAATAGGTGGGTGGCCACTAACATCCACCTAAATCATTCCTCCCCCCTTAGGAAGCAATGGTCGCCATTGTGTTGAGTGCCTCTATGAGATGGGGAAACTTCTATTGAACTTGGTCCCTAGTGAGCCACTTGCCTTGGTGCAGGAGTTGGCCAACTTTAACAACCTGATATAGTTGGATCTTCTATTGGTGGGTGTTATTTCCCTGTCTGTCCATAATCCAATCAGTTGTGGCATGTTCCATGTAGTTTGGGTTTAATTCCCTTAGTGTGAGTTGTTCTACAATGTTTGATGTGTCCAGTAACGGTGGGAAGTATGGTTAAAGGTAGTCCACATTGAACATTAGGTGTAGGCCAAGGAATGGGGGAATTTTGAGCTTAAAATAATTGTCTCCCATAGCCCTCGTAATGGTGTGAGGACCATATCGGAGTGGTATGAGCTTCCGATGGTCTTCGATAAGGTGTCATTTTTGCAAATGCAACCAAACTTTGTCGCCCACCTGAAACTTGTGTGGCACCCAATGTTCATTATGTTGCTGCCTATACTTGGAATTTTCCATAATGGAGTGGTGATATATCGTCTCGTTAGGTAGAGGTGCTCCGGGAGTTAGATTGAACGAATGCTTGACCTGACAGTGCTAGGGTACTGTTGTGGGTGAGTAGAAGATGTCCCTGTATTCTTCCACGACTGTATCCACCTGGTTTTGTTGCATGGAGGAACCCTACCTAGGGGCCATGGATGTGGTTAAGCTCTTCCCCTTACTTTGTGAGAGAATTAGAAAGAAAACAAATTTCCTAGTCTGGGAGATGCACTTACTCCATTGCTTAGTAGAGATCAAAGAGATGGTAGTAGGCGGAGCTCTCTCTTGTATTCGGTATAACGTATTACCCAACACAATAATAACATAGCGAGGTCTCAACTCATATACAACATGTCGCTTCCATAAGTATGGTTGTACTACTAATACATCATAAACGTCAAGAGGAGAAACATCACACAATACCTCACTTGTGAATGGCTTGATGTTGTAGGGAAGGCAACATTGTTGGCTGAATCAGAGATCTTGTCCATGGTGAAACCACCCGATGTTGTACGACTATGGGTGTGGTGTGGTCGGTAGGCCCAACTGATTCATGACCTCTACCGAAATGAGGTTCTTTTGGCTCCCATTGTCGACAGTGAATTGCATTGGCAAACCCTTCACCCACATCTATGAGTGGAAGAGACGTTCCCCCTCCTCTGGATCTTCGTGCTCATTCTTCTGGATCTTGGTGGTGGCAACAGTGGCACTGGGCTCACATCAATAATCTTCTTCCCTTTTTCATTCCCCTTGTCAGGTTTTGACTCAGTGTCGAAACATGCATATGATTTTGAAGCCTTCAACTTAGCCAGCAATGGCTGCTTGACCCGACACTCACTTGTGTTGTGAGTGGGGCTCTTATGGAACTCACATCACATTCTTATGCCCTTTGTCTTCATGGTGTTGTTCTTTTCTTGCAGCTTCGACGGGTTGTCTTGGGTCACCTCGCCTTGGCTATATCCTTTGTTCTCCGGTTTGGGGGAACCTTTCCCTTGCTTTGGATTCGCAGATCCAAAGTCTCGCTTCTTTTGTTTAAACTTCTACTCAATCTTAACAACATATTGGTACGTTGTGTCGAGCAAGGAGATTTCCAGAACTCCATCTCATTCTAGATGTACCTGTGTAGGCAGCCATGGTATTTGAGTACCAAATATCGCTCAGAATCCTTGATACCCAACTTCGTGCAAAGGGTATGAAAAATATTGGTAAATTGTGGCATGCCTTGGTCCCTTCCATGCCACAGCATGGTCCACTTTATGTATTTATCCTCATAGCTCCCAATAGGACAGTACTTCTCCTTGATGGCAACCTGGAACGAATTCCAAGTGGGTGCGACTAAAAATAGTGAGGGTGTACTTTTATCTTTCTTCTCATAGTAGGTTTCCCAGTAGTCCTTGATGTGGGGGGCACTTTGAGAAGTGCAAAAGTAATCTTTTCCCAACTCGAAAAATCATGAAAAGAAAAATATCCTTCTAGAAAATTTAGCCATTTATCTACGATGTTTGCATCTATTTGACCCTCAAATATGGGGATGTCAAAGTTAACTTGTACCTTAAAAGATGTGGCACCCTTGGGTAACCGCTGAAGGATCTAGGAAAAGTTGTCCATCATTATGTTCCTCTGTCACTCGAGGGCTTCTTCGAGCATGATTTTAAAAGGATCTCTTGCCCCCTCATCTTTCTTCTCTTCCACCATGGGAGGCCATCGGGGTTTGCGAGGTTGGTCTTGCAAAGATTCGAGCAATTCAAGCCATAACTCCTTATATCCTGACCTCGTTGGGGACATACAAAGAAAAACAGAGAAAGAGCAAACCGCTCTGACACCATTGATCCATATTTAAATAGTAATGCAACAAATTATATATATAACCATAAATACAAAGATGTAGTAGAAATAACACTTAATGTCATTAATATCAAATATTGAAATATGCTTACAAACAGAATGGAAATAAGACTAGTTCGAGTGATGGTAGCTTATCTCTGAGAAGAGATGTGGCGGTTACATGCCTTTGAACTGTGTTACAATGAGGCTCAGAGGCCTATTTATTATTCAGAAACAATGGGGAACCCTAAACATCCAAAAACCTAACCCTAGGAGATGAAGCGCCAAAACTACGGGCCCCATTTGGGTAAATTGGTACATCAACTTCCCGAGGTCGTAACTTTGGCATACGATCTTCGTTTGACGTGCACAATACATCGTTAGAAATATCTATCCAAGAACTAAAACTTCGGACCAAACAAAACTAATGTATGAGCCATATTGGCCCCATTTTTCCCAAAAAATTGTTGTTTATTGCTTGAAAATGGCTCCGGAAGTTGAGGACTGAAAAAATTGCCAAAAATAGTAAATTGTGCTACAATTAAGGAAACTAAAAAACTGAAAGAGACAGTGGTGGGGGTCCAAGTGGAATAGGCGGGTGGCCACCAACATCCACCTAGGTCATTCCTCCCCCTTAGGAAGCAATTGTCCCCATTGCGTTGAGTGCCTCCATTAGATGGGGAAACTTCTGTTGAACTTGGTCCCTGGTGAGCCACTTGCCTTGGTGCAAGAGTTGGCCATATTTGACAACTTGATATAGTTGGATATTGTGTTGGCAAGTGTTCTTGCCCTATATGTCCATAATTCGATCAATTGTGGTATGTTCCATGAAGTCTAGGTTTAATTCCATTGGTGTGAGTTGTTCTGCAATGTTTGATGTGTCCAACAATGGTGGGAAGTATGGTCGAAGGTGGTCCACATTGAACATTGGGTGTACGCCAAGGAATGGGGGAATGTTGAGCTCAAAATAATTGTCTCCCACAACCTTGGTAATGGTTTAAGGACCATATAAGAGTGTTCTATGCTTCTGATGAGCTCCGATAAGGCATCCTTTCTGCAAATTCAACCAAACTTTATCACCCACCTGAAACTTGTGTGGCACCCAATGTTGATTATGTCGCTTCTTGTACTTGGAATTTTCCATAACAGAGCGACGATATATCGTCCCATTGGGTATAGGTGCTCCAGGAGTCAGATCAAATGAATGCTTGACCTGATAGTGCAAGGGTACCCCTATGGGTGAGGAGAAGATGTCCTTGTATTCTTCCACGACCGTATCCACTTGCTTCTGTTGCGTGGAGGAACCCTTCCTGGGGGGCATGGATGTGGTTATCTTCCCCTTACTTTGTGAGCGAATCATAAAGAAAACAAATTTCCTAGTGTGGGAGATGATGTTACCGCATTTCTTAACATATATCAAAGAGATGGTGGTAGGTGGAGCTACCTTCGGTATTGATCAGGCACTCAGTATTTAGCTTAAAAATCAAAATTTTCATAATGGCTCGAAACCTGAATGACCACATCCATCTCGGTGAAATGATCCTAATGCAACTCATTTCATTGAAAACCAAGTTCTTATGAGGAATTTATTGAGTTCTATCTGCTTTGCTAAAAAGGAGAAATTAAAAAAAAATGCACAGTCAACATTCCGTACTACAAACGTGGTAGGTGACTATGCAAGGTCATTGTGGTCAACATCCAGTCAAATCTCACCAAGTGTCAAATTTTTATTGGTTATCAGGTGGTGACATGGCAAGTTTTTAGTGGTTGAAGGTCATCTAATGAGGAGCAGACAAGTGGCAAGCCCGGAGGATGTCACGTGTCCCTCCCCAAAGGACCGGACTCAGCGCATAGTGGACCAAAATTTTGCGGCAGGCCGAGGGGTCGAACCCGAGACCTGCACCATACAAATCTCAAGTCTTACCACTATACCATACATTAGTTCTTAAAATGTATTGTTGTCCGCGCATATTTGAATTTTAAAATGGTTAAGGTTGGCGATTAGGAGGGCCAACCCTCCCCATGTGAACACACCAACTCACGACAAACAATTAATGTTATCAAACCGATGACTCCAACAAACCACGACCCACGACAGTTAATGCAACATGAGAATGCTCTGTCCGGCAGTTACAACTACGATTGTGGTCAGTTGAACTGGTGGCCAACGCTAACGGAAACCACGATGGTTAATCCACCATGTGTATGCCTCCTCCAAGACCGTCGGGGTAATGGTTAGACTAACCGCACTTATTGCGTTAATCCACCATTAACCTCCAATTAATCAGTGGTTAACACTAATTAAACCATCAGTTAAGCAAAGTTTAGCAGAGCTAACTAAAGTTCCTCTAGTTTTGGAGGAGCTTTTCTAGGGAAACCAGTTTGGGTCATAATTGGAGAAATTTTCGACCAAATGGAGCTCAGGAAAAGGTGTTCCTAGCTAATTTCAACATTTTTAACACATTGGAATAGGTTTAAGGAATAGTAGAGCTTTGTAAACAACATTTTTCCCATATTGAACTAATACAGAGGCCCAAACCATGGAAGCTGGACCAAGGAGATTTAGCCCAGGAGGGGTGAACTCCTTCATCAAAACACTGTGTTAAGTATTCAATTGATGGTTTCCTGTACTTTTTATTGTTGTTGTTCAACACTTGTATTTTATGCTATTTTTCTCATGAATGTCACATTAAACTTGATAAAATTTACCTGTTTACATTCACAAACAACTTAAGGAAGCCTATGCATAGGAAGCAATGGACAAGCATTTGTTTATAAATCTGTAATTGAAATTAGCACAACAAAACTAACATTCAATAAAAAATCAAGTTGGTATCAAAGTAAAGGTTTATTTTCTTGGCTTCTTGAGTTTTTTGCAAGTAGGGCTTTAATGGTTGCAAAATTTTGATGCTTACAAGGTTAAAGTTGCAGAGAGGAGAAGGGAAACTGTTGGTTGCAACTCCTGAGGTAAAGCCTAGAAGAAGGAGAGACACAAGGCTAGAATCTCCACCCAAAGTTCCAATTTCAGCTGCACTTGAAACACCTCAAGTTTTGCCTTCAATTGAGATTGAAGAGGTACAAGAAGTACCATAAACTGAGCTTGAATCCATAACCATCAGGTTAGGAGAAAGAGATACTGAAGGTCTTTCAGAAGAGGAAGCCTTCAAGAAGGATTTCTATGACTTGACTGACATGGTTAGAGTCCTCTATGAAGATAGGAACACTAGAATGGCTAGAGAAAGTTCTAAGCCTCCACGTTTTTTTGGATAATTTAGCATCTACGGATAAACACTAATTCACTAGACAAGTAGTTGTGCCTAGAACAACAGTTTAAAGTGTTTTAGACTTTCCCTACAAGAAATAGATAAGAAGAGAGGATAGAATGCCTACCTGTAGTTCTGCTTTCCCCTCGTCTCCCTTGTATCGATTCCATCGCTCCTTCCCGTACTTAATCTGCTTGAAAATTACCCTGTCAACACAATAGAAGATGAAAACCGATCAAAGCATACGATCCATTGAATATAAATGAAAGGAATCAGAATCAATTCATACATATAAGCATTATGAAAGAACACATCATATGGAAAAAGGTTCAAACGCTTTATTAGATAGAAGAAGGAATTACAACCATCAATGTTTGATTCAAAGTCATTCATTCAGCTTGGATCCCATCCACATCACATCAGAAGCAAGACAAGCTTGTGGCATCACATCATTTGCTCCAAAGTAAAGTCTCATAGCAACATTATCTCCTTACAATTCAACATAATCCAGCGAGCCCCTGATCACTTAGATGAGTGGTCAATTTATAGGAGGATGAAGGAGGTTTTGTCATTAATGGTGACATTGAATGGCCTTCCATACTTAGAATTAGTTCCATGGAGGAAGGGATGAGAGGATAGGATGCTCCTTA
>APFE030052836.1:1247-26667 GCA_000404065.3 Pinus taeda | reverse complement strand
CCCCGCGTGGAGGGGTGTACAAAACTTCCTGGGGTATACATCCCGCTGAAACAAAGACCTCTGAACAATCATGCTCCACACACAACACTCCCTTGTATCGATTATATCACTCCTTCCCTTACTTAATCTGCTTGAAAAGTACCCTGTCAACACAACATAAGACGAAAACTGATCAAAGCATATGATCCATTGAATATAAATGAAAGGAATCAGAAGAAATTCATACATATAAGCATTATGAAAGAACACATCATATGGAAAAAGGTTCAAACACTTTATTAGATAGAAGAAGGAATTACAACCATCAGTGTCTAATTCAAAGTCATTCCTCCAGCTTGGATCCCATCCACATCATATCAGAAGTAAGACAAGCTTGTGGCATCACATCATTTGCTCCAAAGTCAAGTCTCATAGCAACATTATCCCCTTACAATTCAACATAATCCAGCCAACCCCTGACCACTTAGATGAGTGGTCAATTTATGGGAGGATGAAGGAGGTTTTGTCATTAATGGTGACATTGAATGGCCTTCCATACTTAGAATTAGTTCCATGGAGGAAGGGATGAGAGGATAGGATGCTCCTTAACTCATTCATCATCCATTTTCAAGCTCATATGAGTTGATAAGTCAGGGAAACTTCTAGATGACTCCAAAATATAAGAATATTCCCCAAACCCTATGTGAATTTCGCTCATTCTTGCCCAACGCAAGTGAAAGGAAGCCTAAGTGCTCTGTAGAGCACCCTGGCAGTGGACTCAACTGCTCTATGACACACCTTCATAAGGGTTTACCTGCGCTGGTCCCTCTAGAGGCAATTTTTGGATGTCTTCAAGTCATGAAATTGTCTGGGAAGGAGGCATTCAAAGGGTTGACTTGTTTAGGGGATGAAACAACTAAATTTAGGGTTTGATGAGTCCTACAACACTGATATGAATGTTGGGATTTGTGATGAGCCCCAATTTTGGTACAATTTGGGCTCATTTTGGCCTATTTTACTCGCTCAAACCATTCATCTTTATTTGCTTATGCATGCATTTCTTAGCTTATTCATGTTGTTTGTAGGAGGAAGGTTAGACACTTTATCTACGTGACTAATGCATTGTGATTCCAGGTTTTGGCATTAAAAAGGGGAGCAAGAGACAACGAAAGAGGAGACAAGGAGACGATGAGGTGGCTCTGCTGATTTCGTGGAGTGATGTCCACGGTCTTGGGGCATTCCTCGTGATTCCCACCAAGAACTCCGAGCTCCAATCAATCTCCCCTCCGAGCTTCAGAAGCAGCCAGCTGTCCTACAGGAACAACAGTCATAAACTTTTCCACCAGAACAGCAGTTCTGACTGCCTCACAAATCCGCAGTTAAACTCTAGTTGGACAGCCGAGCTCCTAGAATCAAGGCTACTTGGCGGATCATCATTTTTTTTTGTATAAATATGGAGGCCTTAGCCTTAGATAGGTTGTTGAATCTCTTGGGTTATCATATAATTTTGGAAGCAGTTCAGTTTCGTTCTTTTGCTGTAAGCCAATTTGGCATGACTTCAAATTATGAATAAAGAAGACAGTTTGTGATCTATTCCTGAGTTTTATTAGGAGACTATAGCTCTCAGGTTAGGGCCCAACCTGAGAGCCATAGATCCCCTCTGCTGTAGTGCCGTTTCTATTTCATTCCCAGCATTTGAAGTTTTCCTCTGTTCATGCAATTCGAATTTCAGTAGTTTGGTGATTTGATTTTCGTACGAGTAGGATAGATTTTTGCTTATGATGCAGTTGTTCCTATTTGTTGAGCGTATCAGAGGATTAATACCATCAATTGGAGCTCCAGCAAAACGGTTGTTAAGGCTCACTGCCATCTCTTTTGAAGATTGGGGTGCAGTCCATAGCAGACCACCAAAAAAGCGCATTACTTTGTTTGATACAGTTATGGCTTGGATTTAGATGCTTCCTTGTCATTTACGCTTATCACACATCTCTTCATCACAACCCCATATGTATTTCTCTTTGCGTTTTGGATTACTGTTCAATGAAATCATGGCACACTTTATGTAGGTTGATGCATTTCCGGTTTGATAAACAGTTTTGATCATTTGTTTCATTTACACTCTTCTCCCTCTCGTTTCAGTACCATCCTTTCCATTTTGATCCTGCATGCAACCACGTTTCCTTGACCTACACTACGTTCTGTCCTTTCCTAAAAGCCTCCCATTCCTCACGTAGCTTCATTCCTTGACCTTTCATAGACATCACTTCAACACACTCCCTACACCCGTTTCCCATCTCATCCTTCCACTTCTGAGCCATCACTAGCCTGATCCCTACCTTACACCTCTCTTCTTATCATTCCATCACCCCTCCATCACTTGAATCCTTCACGGTAGATCATCCTGTAGCAGTTTAGAGACATCCTGTAGAAAACCCTGAGTATCCTGTAGGATCCCCTGCAAACATCCTGTAGAAGGTCATTCACGCGGTTGCCGAGCTTCTGAACGTGGAAAACCTCTGAGGATGAATGCCAAGGGTCCATAGGGACCTCACCTAGCCTCCCCAACCTGTCCCACGATTTCCTCCCTTCTTCATTCAAACTGCACAACCAAACCCTAATAAGCACAAAATCACAATTATTTCACCTACTTAATGAAAAGTACAAAAACATGTCTTTAATAATGCAAGTAGTTTAGATCCATGCATTTCCACTCATTAGAGGTAGTAGCAGCATTGGTAGAAGTATTACTCATCTTCATTGCTTTATAGAGATTAGACGAGTTAAATTAGGGTTTCCTAGGTTTACATGCTTTGATTTACTTTTAGTTCATTTTTGTCAAGTAGACTAGTCTTCTTTGAGCTAGCTTTCATTCATCATTAATAGAGCTTCTTCTGTGAGCCATAGAAGTTGGCTTGAGCCCTAGCGGACTTGTGCCAGCTGATCAAGTGACAGCTGCGACAAGAGCTAGTACTTGTGCATATAGCACCGCCGCTTCTAAGTTTGTACGAACAACCGGGTTGATAAAATGAGAGACAGGAAGCCCCGGGAGTTGTAGCATTATTGCTACAATACTGGAGCTCACCAATTTGATGTGCCCAAATGGATCTGTAACACACATGGACAAGGAAGCTCAAAAGATAAAAAAAAAAAAAGATGATAAGAAGGGCTCAAAGGGTAATGGAGGAAATCCTCCTCCATCTCCACCATCTTCATCTTCCTCGTCAACTTCATCATCCTCAACATCTCAAACAACAACATCTTCCATTTCCACCACAAAAATTTCTCATACTCAATCCCAAACCCCAAAAGGAAAAACTCCCTTACTCAAATTAGACATTAAGTTTGAACTTCCCATGTATGATGGTGAGGTGAATGCAGAAAAGTTAGACAATTGGATTCAACAATTGGAGGTTTACTGCAGAATTCAGAACCTTCAAGAAGATGACATAAAGATCCAGTTGGCTTCATTGAGGCTAGAAGGAGTAGCTCTAATCTAGTGGGAAGCAAAGATTCAAGAGGAAATGCGAATACATGGTAAGATATCCATTTCTCGGGTTGAATTTGTTTATGCAATTAAAAGACAGTTTTACCCTTTAGCCTTTATGCAAAAAGTCATTATGAGTTGGCAGAATTTTAGGCAGCTTAAAGGCCAAACAGTCCAAGACTATACCCATGAGTTTAGAAAGAGGGCTTTGTTGTTAGGAGTAAATTTGAATTCCCAAGATACATTGTTGAAATATATTTGGGGTTTACTTTCCTATTTAAAACATATTATATGTATGTTCAATCCAAACAATTTGGATGAGATATGTGTGCAAGCCACGCACCTTGAAGCAAGGGGAAAGAACATTCAGGA
This sequence comes from Pinus taeda, assembly GCA_000404065.3. NCBI lineage: Eukaryota > Viridiplantae > Streptophyta > Pinopsida > Pinales > Pinaceae > Pinus > Pinus taeda. The sequence continues at coordinate 22,832 of APFE030052836.1, read as the reverse complement.
AGAGGATAGTAAGAAGAAGCCATTCAAAGGTAAGGAGAAAGAGAAGGGTGGAAAATGGAAGGGAAAGAAGAATGCAATTCTGAAGAAAGAAGGGGAGAAAACCATATGCCAACATTGTTCCAAAGTTGTGCATGATGAAGCCCATTGTTGGAAATTAAATCTCGAACTAAGGCCTAAGAAACAAAACAATAAGGGAAAACAAAAGATGACTGCTACCACACAACATGACCTTGGATCAGATTCTGGTGACGAGACCAAGATTTCAGCCATGGTCACAAAAGGAAAAGAAGTTGTTGCAAGTACTAGTTCCTCACATAGTCAAAACAACACTCCAAATGAAGAATCAAGAATAGAGTTATTTCATGTAAGGGTAATTTCAAATCATATAAAGATAGATGCATCATTTGATAGTGGGTCACAATCAAACTTAATTTCAGAAGACTTGGTAAACAATATTAACCTTGAAACTGTACCTAATCATAAGCCATATCCATTGGGTTGGATAGTCAATAATGCAAATTTACAGGTTACAAGGAAGTGTTTATTCAAATTCGCCATTATTAAGAAGTTCATTGATGAAGTTGAGTTAGATGTAGTTCCACTTGACATATCAGGAACCATTTTGGGTAGTCCATATTTTTATGATGGAAAAGCAGTATTTTATTGCCATGAGAACAAATACTTATTGCTCAAGAATGGGGTGGATTACTGTTACACAACATTTCGTCACTGTCCTTGTACTCCCCATTCCTTGATCCTAGAGGACCTATACAATGAACCTTGCATGCTTTGCCTTCATGAAGAAACCCCCATTGTGTCCCTCTTCATGAGCAAATAAATTCCCTTTTGCACCATTTCTCCTGAAACTTATGTTTTTCTCAGTTTACAAGACCAACACTAATGTCATTTGCTCCCCCGCGCTGATGTGCAGATATTAGCACTATCCCTCACCCCCACTGGAGTGACTGAGCTATGTTCTAGTCGTGCCAGTCCTGTTATGGAAATTTTTTTAAATTAGGAGTTGAAGCTTCCAACTCTAGAAGCTTTGTAATGGAAGTCTAGTAAATGGTTTGGCCATATAGGGTTGAGGATGTCAGTTTTGACTCCTTTCCTCTATAATGATGGAACTACCTCAAGGGATAAGCCCTTCTCCCATGAGAAAATGATCCATCTCCCATCCATTCATCCTATATAAACCTCCTTCCCAAGCACAAGCTAGTTTTTGGCTAGTGTTGATATTGGTGTGCTAATGCTTTTTTGGTTTGGAGTAGACAACAAGCTATTACTATTTGTAGCTATCTAGTTGTGTGAGAGAGAAGTGTGATTTAGTTTGGAGTGAAGCCTAAAGGGAAGAGTCTTAAAACTATTGTTGCTTGAGGCCATCAAGGAATGCTAGCAGAAGTGTGTGGGAACCTGGTTTTGTCATAGGAAGACTGCAATGTCAAGCCGAATGATTGTAATCTCTCTTTGATATTAATATATGCAACTATCAATTGATTTCCTACATGTTTTGTAATATTACATATTCATGGCTTAATGCTTCTTGACTTGTTAAGTAGGTTGAATTGTAATTTGTCTATTATAATGTTTGTTGTCTATTGTTTTTTACTTGTTTCAGGTGCTTGAAGAAGGAAGTGAGAGCTAGCTGGAGTGAGCAAGCGAGGACATCATCAAGTAGGATAAGTAGACTAAGAGGTAGGCCCTCTTGATTGATTCTAACCTAAGGAAATCTTCCATAGAATGTATCTGTTGTGGCTAGACCCATCATCAGGCTAGAGGAATTCATTTATGTCTGCACTTATAATTTTACTTCACCACAAGTATATTGTGAGATCCCATCACAAAAAGTTGAACTTTCTTTGGTTAATGCAGGGCAGATGAAGAGACTAGTAAATGCAAGTAAAATTTTTGTGCTTCTCATGATCAAGAAAAATAATGATATTGATTATGAATCTTTTGAAGGTTGTGATAAAAATTGAAATCTGATTTGTTTGATGTGGTAAGTAAACATGGCGAGATGTTTCAAGAACCAAAGGGGTTACCTCCCAAGAGGGGAATTCAACATGCGATACAGCTGCAGTAGGATGTTCCACTTCCAAACATTGGCATGTATCGCTTGTCGATTATGGAGAGCATGGAAATCAAGAAGAATATTCAAGAATTGTTGAACAAAGGTATCATACGGCCATCTACTTCGCCATGTGGTTCACCCATTGTCATGGTGCCAAAGAAAGACAGGACTTGGCACATGTGTGTGGATTTCCTTGCACTGAACAAAAGCATGGTAAATAATCGTTATCCACTCCCAAGAATCGATGATTTTCTTGATCAATTGAGGTATGAAAAATATTTCACTAAGTTAGACTTACGAAGTGGCTATCATCAAGTTAGAATAGCTAAAGATGACACATGGAAAACCACATTTAAAACTAAACAAGGATTGTTTGAGTGCCTTGTTATGCCTTTTGGTCTTACAAATGCTCCAGCTACTTTCATGAGAGTTATGAATGATGTATTGAGACCATTTCTAGATGACTTTTTGATTGTGTACTTAGATGATATTCTCATATTCAGCAAATCCAAAGATGAACATGTAATGCATTTAAACAAAGTACTTGATGTCTTGAGAAAAGTACAATTGCTTTTAAAGATGTCGAAGTGTGAATTTGGCAAGACTTATTTAGTGTATTTGGGACACATTCTTGGAGGAGGTGAGCTGAAGATAGACCCCTCTAAAGTTGAGGTCATTCTGAATTGGCCCAAGCCCAATACAGTTACAGAGGTAAGAAGCTTTCTTGGGGTAGCACAATATTGGAGGAAATTTATTGCTAATTTTTCTTCCATTGCAGCTCCATTACATGCATTGACTAGTGTCATGAAAGTCTTCCATTGGGGAGATGTACATAAATAATTTGATGCTTTGAAGCAAAAGATCAGTTCAGCATCAGTATTGGCTCTTCACCATTTGAGATTTAAACAGATGCTAGTGATTATGCCATGGGAGTAGTTCTCATGCAACATGGTAAGCCCATTTCATTTCATTCGGAAATTTTTAATGGAGTTGTGACCAGCTATCCCACTTATGACAAAGAAATTTACACATTGGTGTTACAGATCCATTTGGGCACATCACTCCCATCATCCAGATCAGTGTTTTAGGGCTCATCAAACCCTAATTTCAGTTGCTACATGCCCTAAACAAGTCACCCTTTTGAATGCCTCCTTCCCAGACAGTTTCATGACTTAAAGACATCCTGAAATGATCTCTAAAGGGACCAGTGCAGGTAGTCCCATGTAAGGGTGCGTTGCAGAGTAGTTGAGTCCATGCCAGGGTGCTCTACAGAGCACTTAGGCCCTCTTTCACCTGCACTGGGTGAGATTGAGTGAAATTCACATAGGGTTTGGGGAATATTCTTATCTCTTGGAGTCTTCTAGAAGTTTCCCTCACTTATCAACTCCTATGAGCTCGAAAATGGATGAGGAATGAGTTAAGATGAATCCTATCCTCTCATCCATTCCACCATGGAACTAATTCTAAGTATGGAAGGCCATTCAATACCCCCATTTATGACATAACCTCCTTCATCTTCCTATAAATTGAGCACTCATCTAAGTGATCAAGGGTAGGACTATGTTGAATTGTAAGGAGATAATGTTGCTATGAGAATTGACTTCAAGACAAGTATTGTTATGCTACAAGTTTGTCATGCTTTTGATGTGATGTGGATGGGATCAAAGCTGGAGGAGTGACTTCGAATCATACTTGATGGTTGTAATTCCTTCTTCTATTCAATAAAGTATTTGAACCTTTTTCCCATATGCTTATCTTGTTATATGATGCTTATATGTGTGAATGTATCTGATTCCATTTACTTGTATTCAATATATCTTTTGCTTTGATTGGTTCTTTGTCTTCTGTTGATGTTTATAGGTACTTCTCAAGCGTGTTAAGTATGGGAAGGAGCGATAGGATTGATACAAAGGAGACAAGAGGAAATCGAAACTACAAGTAGGTCTTCTCATCTTCTTTGTTTTATCTATTGCTTATAGGAAAAGGCTAAAGTGCTTTAAACTATTGTTCTAGATATGGCTACTTATCTAGGGAATTAGTATTTATCCGTAGACACCAAATTCTCTAAAACAAATAGGCGACTCCACTGGGGAAGATCATCCTTCCTAGTAGCTTATCCACCTCCCAGGACACTCTTGTAGACCCTACTTGTTTTCATTGATTGTATTTTAGCTCTTTTGCACTGAATTTTGGTCAAAACCTATGTCAAATTGACTTTTGAAATGGCTCACTGTCACCAACATAGGCTTGTGAGGGACAGTGCATTGCAGAGCACCCTTGGCTTAGGGACAATGCTCTGAAGTGCATTGTCTCCTATTCAAGGTTGCATTGATCCTCCTAGGGTCAGTTTCCCACCTTTGGATTGAGTTTTTGCCAACTTTCCTCTGTTTGATTGCTTGCTGATTGGTCAAGAATGTCATGTCTCAGAAAACAAGTTTTTACATCCTTTGCTAGTCATAATTTGAATTGGTTGATTATTGTTTCTTAAATGTTTTCTTTGTCATCATCGATCCATAGTCAAAGTTAGATTATAGTTGATTCATCTTTGTTCGAAAGAAAGTGTCGTAAAAGTCTTCTTTTCCTTCAAAACATAACTTTTGTAAAGTCTTTGTTCTTGTTAAAGATTGATTGATTGTATGTGCATTAGTTTCCTTTGTTTATACATGCATTTTGCATTGAAAAAGTTTGTGTGTGCTCATAGGAATAGTTTAAGGAAATTGCATTAGATTGTGCTCTTTGCTCTTTGATCGAAAGAAATCTGATTACTCTATCCCTATTAGCTAAGGTTTTCATTGTTAAATTGAATGGAAAGAATGCTTATCATAATAGTTACATTCCTAGGAATTTCATAATACATCATGTGGTGAACTTGAAAGGCAAATTCCTAAGCAAGATCAACTTAAAATTAACCTCAATTTACCTAATGGAGCATTGTCATCTAAAGAAAAACATTTAGTGGTTCTAGGCTACAGACGTGTTCCAGCGTCGTAAAACAAAGTAGTTGTCACTAACTTGTCTGCAATACATCCCGAATGTGATACCTCATTCCATGTACGCGAGTATATCGTAGCTCGTCCACATACCTTCGGGTATATAGGGCAGTGTTATAGTACGTAAAGTATATGGGAATGCTCTCATTGTGCGGTTTTGCATTAGACAACGCTTATACAGATTGGGTCTCCACGTACTTTAGGGTATATATGGGAGGACAACACTAGGTTGCTATCCATCCTTAGGTAACCGAGTTGGCTACCTTGTACACTGTGATACACCGAACGCAACATTTGGGGAGATTGCCTGCCCGTACTTCTTGGTTTGCCAGGAGATATCTTGCAGTTCACAGTTGCTTGGTAAACCATTTGCCTAGCTTACCCCTTTTTGTTTATTTCTTTTTTGTAATAAAATTAATTAGCAATTATGGAGGAACATCAACCCTTACCTCGTCGTTCACGGAGAGTAGCGAGAAAACTGCCTTTGTTTTCCAAAGCTACACCTATTCAGTCAAAGCGGTCTCGCTTAACTGAGTCAAGTACATCAAGAACTCCTGGTTCTTCATCTGAATTACCAAAATCATATATTTCGGTAAGTACTGAGACTCCAGTTACTCCAACTATTTCTGGTACATCTGTTACTGAAGAAGAAGTTTCACAATTACCTAAGGACACTATAACTGACATTAGTGAAACGATAACCGAAGTTATTCAACAACAAGTTGATCCTTAGCTTGAAGTTGCTCAACAAGACATTACTTCTAAACTTGAATCAGTTCAACCATAAGTTAATCTAGAACCTATCACAGCTCAATAAGAAGTTACTTCTGAACCTGAAGTTGTTCATGAATCTCTCCTTGAAACTGTTGTTGTTTTACTAGAATATCTAGACTTTGAATTTGAACATTCAGAAGTTGTTACTTTACCGGAAGACGATCAAATGGTTAACCCTCAGACATCAGTAACTACTGAAAGTTCCACTCCACCAACACCAGAATTCTATTATGGACCTGACGGTGAAGTTCTTCCACCTGGTTTAATTACCGTTGAGGAATAATTTGAAGAAGATACTACACCTGGAACTCCATTCCATTTTGGAATAGGGATTTATATTTACCCTCATACTCCTCATTTTACTGCTCCTTTTGATCCTGCTTCTTTTCAAGTACCCGTTGATTCTTTAGGACATCTATTGGGTCAGTTAACTATGGCTGAACAACCATCAACATCCCAGACTGTATCATCTGATGTAGCTGTGACAAAATATTTTGTCGCAACCTCTTCGATGTTTTCTACTACTCCTAAGTCACATCTATATGGTGAATCGTCCATCCCGATTTGTTACCAATCTTTATCTGGAACCCACTCAGGGGTTACTTCTACACCATGGTCATCACCCATGTCCTCTACTGGAATTTTACCTGGTTCTTCATTTATAGGAACTCAACAGTTTGATCCTGCATATCAATATCAAACTGGGCAATCTAGTCAACAACGACCTATGTATCCATTACATATTGGATTGCCACCATATGGAGAGAAATATGCTTATTCACCTTATCCTCCATATCCTAGAGGACCATCATATGGTAGTATCCTGCTGTATTTAGGTCAGCCTGGAATGTTAGTTTGTTAATGGCAACCAACAATGCCAGTTCAACCAAGGCTTGTGTATCCAACACAACTAATGCAAATTGTGTCAGCTATTCCTACTACACCTGTTGTTACCACTGTACCGCAACCACAAGTTCAAACGGTTGTATCTCAACCTGTACAAATTGGTTCTTCTACCTGGCAACCATAAGTTTTAGGTTAGGAGGCCCAAGTTTCTTAGGATGTTGTACAACAGCCACTTGTGTCTAGGGTCCAACAACCTCAGGTTATTGTACCTTTATTTGGAATGAATTAGGCTTACACTGGTATAGTTTATTCACAACCTAGTCAAACTTACATTGCTGGGAAACAACAACCGTTAAATCAACAACAGTTGTACCAACAACAACAACAGTTGATTCAACAACCGTGGCAGCCCCAATATCAACAACCTCAATTTCAGCAATTCCAACCCCAATTTGGGCCTGCTCAACAAGCTCAACCTGGGTTTGGAAAATATCAAGCTTACCAAGGTCCTAGTCAACAAGGCTTTATTGGTTATGGACAACCGCAAATTCAACATGGTTATCAACAACCACCTTATACCACATTTGTTCAACAACCACCTTATCAAGGCTACCAGATATAGATGCCCTATGCTGGTAAGTAAAGACATATTACTCAGGCAATTCCATCATATCCTGGGTATGCTCAATCTAACTTGAATCGACATTTGTCGTTTGTAGCAACTCTTGAATTACCAGATTTAAATCGGCTCACTAGTGATCTAATTTTATATGCACCTTGGTGGCTGGTGATTCCGCATAAGTTACCTTCTGGCATTCCGAAATTCAATGGAAATCCTAGAGAAGACCCATCAAATCATGTCATGACTTTACATTTGTGGTGTTCATCAAACTCCTTAAATGATGACTTAATTAGATTCCGTCTTTTCCAAAGAATGCTTACTGGCCCAGCTGCGAAGTGGTACATTGAGTTACCATGAGCTTCTTTCGACAACTTTACGACTTTAGCCACCACATTTTTGACGCACTTCCAGTTACCTATCAGATACGAGACTGGGACAGAACTCCTAAACAACTTTAAATAGACTACTACTACTCATATATCAAATCATATTCATGAGTGGTGGCATCGTCATCGAATGGTTAAGACTTATGTTCCTGATCAGCTTTTGGCTGAGTGGTTTACAAAATCCTTGTTGCCATCAATCACCGAGGATGTGGCAAAAGGTGGATTTGTCACAGAAGAGCGAGTAATTGTTCATGCCCAATATTTGGATTTGATTTATACACAGTATAGCATGCTCTACGACAATATCTCTAATGCACCCCAACCATCTTTCACTATTCCTCCTCCTCCATCATCAAGTAAGGACTCTCATGTCGGTGACGGTGTGATTGGTTCTTCAAGCACACAAATGACAGGTAGACCATCTGGTAAAACACTTGCCATTTCCAATCAAACTTCCAATGCATCAGAAAACACTCTTGCTTCTGAAGTCAATGCCGTGTCATCTGACAAAGGAAAGAATAAAAAGCAACCAGGAGGCAAGAAGAAGGGGAAAACAAGATAATCCCCCTCAAGAGAAATCATCTGATTTCTCTAATTCAGTAAGGAAACGTCGTTATCCATGTCTAATCTGTAATGATGAGCATTTTACAAGAGATTGTCCACACCGCTTAGAAGTCTCTAAGCTTTTAAAGACTTCTAACACATCTGCAATGTTGACTGATCCGTTTCCAAACTCGGAGACACATTTGGTTGCGACAAACCATGCTTCCACATCCCAAGTACTTATGCTGTCCATTACAAAGCCTCAAAATGAAGTTTTGGTGTCAACACGAAATAAATATTATGGAAATCCACTGTCATCATCGAATAATTAGGCCAATGATCAACCTAATCCTTCGAATTTGACTTCATCTGAAAATATTCCACCACCTATTGCACCAGAATTGACAATAAAACCACCAAAGGGAGTAGTGCATAAATCGACATTTAACCCTTGAGCTTGAGTAGCTCAGAACTATAACATAGTATAAGACCTTTGATGAGCCCCGAATTGGTAACTTATCGGGCTCATTTTGCCTAATTATCCTTGTTCAATCCTCCATTTTTCATAGATTATGCATGTTTTTTTAGTATGTTTATGTTGCTTGAACGAATAAGGGTGGTCACTCTACTAGGGAGGCTAATACGTGGTTATTTCATGTTTTTTGGACAAGTTTTGGAGCAAAACCAAGCAATCATGGGACAGGTGACAACCAAGCTTGAGGTGAGGATTCATAGGGGGGTTGTCTCTGGCATTAAATGATCTTTCCTCGAAATCTCCACCCTCAACTCTGAGCTCAACAGGCCACCAAAACGAATCTTAAAGGCAACCAAGCAGCTTTGGGAAGAGTGACTATTTACTGCAGTTGGAACAGCCGAGTCCCTGGAATTTAGGAGGGCTGCTAGGCCCCTCGTAGTGTATAAATAAGAAGGCCTTAGCCTTCATAGTTTACTTTTGGAACTGTTGTAATTTTGCACTAGAGTGCTATCATTTTCCCAGCTCGTTTTCTTGTAACTACTATTGTATAACTTTCTTGTGATGATCATTTTTGGATAATGAAAAGCAGTTCTATTTGGCATCAACTATGAGTTTTTTATAGGAGCCTGTAGCTCTTGGGGTCTGGCCCAACCTAAGAGCCAAGGCTTCCTTCATGTATTGTTATTTGTTTTTATGTCTTTGCAAAATAATTTCTGTTTAGTAGATTAACACTTTGCTGATTACATAGGTCATGGTTAATGATCAGATAGGCTTTTGCATGCTCAGATTTAGTTGATAGATTAGTAACAGGGAATATCTCCAGAAAAAGGCCATCAAGCACCTCTGATCTCACCTCTCCCTCAGTGGGATCGTGAGCTGGGACAAAGGTGACATTGCTGCCAACAAAAATGTTGTTTTGCTTTGTCATGCAATTCTTAGTGTTGGAATTGTCATTTGTAGATGCTGATATTAGTGGTGTTTAAATGCTTCAATTTATGATTGCTTAGTTGCATAGTTATTTCACGCATTTCATTTCGAATAAACTTATGTTCATTCCTTTTGCTGTTACTTAGGTCAGAATAGAGTGAAGTAACTAGGTCATAGGTTTTATAAGTGTTTGTTTGTTCAGTTTGAAAACCACTTGCAGAGTACCTGTTCTCCTTCCTTACCTACCCATACTCCATCCAACCTACCTGCTTCATCCTTCACTTAGAACCCTTACCTTACATTTTCCTCATTCGCTTACTTTGCCATGATTCTCATCTTCTTGTGCAACATCGTTTCATCCCTCCTTGAACAAATCTAACCATCTGCGCCACTCCTCAACTCCACCCTCCAAATCTTGAACTCCCCTACACCCATATTTCACCTCCATACTCATTCCTCCACCTTTTTCCCTCCATCCATGCTCCAAAATCCCGTTTCTGAGCATCCTGTAGAAAATTACAGACATCCTGTAGAAATTCTAGACATCTTGTAGAACCCCTGCAGACTTCTTGTAGAAGCTCATGAAAGCGGTTTCTTGAAGGCCAAACTCTATGAAACTCTCAGGAAGGGTGCTAGGGACCCCTTAGGCCCTCTCTGAACCTTCCTGACCTCTTCCAAGCATTTCCTCTCGCCAATCCACCTATGCACAGTCAAAAACAGTTAAATCGCATGCATGATAATTTTGACAACTTATTCAAAAATACAAAAAGATGGTTCTTTTAGATTTTGCTGTGGACATAGCTTAGATACATGCATTTCACCTTCTTAGAAGTAAATGGAATCTCTCCCAGTAGCTTGCATCCTCTTTCTTGCATCAGTAGAGCTAGCTGGTAAAATTAGGGTTTGCGTTTGCTTTCAGCTTTTCAGTTTCTTTCTGCAAATAGATTAGCTTCCTTCGAGTTAGCTTCCATCCATCAGTTAACCAGCCTCTTCTCAGAGCTCATAGAAGTTGGCTTGAGCCCCTAGTGGACTTGTGCAAGCTGACCAAGTGACACCTACGGCAAGAGCTAGTACTTGTGCATACAGCACCGTTGCTTCCAAGTTTGTTACAAACTACCGGGTTGATAAAAGTAAAGAAGGGAGTCCCAGGAGTTGCAGCATTGTTGCTGCAATACTGGAGCTCACCAACCTTTCTCAATCACCTTTTTCTATGTCAACACTTGATGTGTTACAAAAATATCCCTCCCAGAAGCAAGCTTTGCTGTCAACAATTGGTGGAATAGACCCTATGGATTCCAATCTTGTGGTTTTTAATCATGTGGGATATACACCACAGTTATCGACACAATTAGCTTTCTTAATTGAAGTAGAATCTCTCAATAAAAATGTTCACTGAACTATTATTAATGAGGGGGCATATACTTGGATTATGTCAATGAGCTGCTGGAAAACATTTGGTTCACCGTCGTTGACACGATCACCAACAACATTAAAAGCTTTCGACGGACGCACATATACACCTTGTGGGATTTTGGGTAATCTGCAAATTGAACTAGGGGGCAAAAGAGTTACTGTTGAAGTTGAGTTAGTTGACATACCCCTCGACTACAACATTTCACTGGGAAGGCCGTGGGTATATGCTATGGCTGTTGTGGTTTCCACGTACTTTTGTACAATTTCATTCTCTCATAAAGGTGGAATCACAGTTATCGATCAGCTTGCCTTCTTTGCATCTAATTCTTAGGCTACAAGAAGCATTCCATTGGTACACTGACCCCCGCTATCACTTCAAAATTTTGGTGTAGATATTAAAGACCCTTCCCTAATGGGTACTTTTACACTAACGTCACCATCTGGTTTGGCGGAAGTGGCAAGAGTAGAGTTTTGCAACATGATTTCCTCCACCTCACAATTCTGAGGTTTATAGTAATACTGAAGTTATGCTACTAAGCCCCATTGAGCTTGCATAACACTCAATTTTTCTTGCTTGTGTGGCAAACCCAAATCCACTTTCACCAATTGTATGGGTAGACCATTCATTAGAATATGGTACTTCTTCGAATCCTTTTTCATGTATATTTTCTTCGGATGAAGGAATCATCCAATCAATGATGATAGGAGAACCTTGGGAAGATTATCATCATCGTTCCCATCTTCTAGTTGACATCGAAGATTATTCAAATGAACTTAACCATCGTTTAGTTGTTGATTTCCTTTCAAATTATGTTTTCATAGTCACAGTAGATTCCGAGCAAAACCTGTCAAATATTGAAGAAACGATTTCTATTAATATTTTGACCAAACCTAATGTTGTAGAAAACATTCATGTTGGCAAATATTGTTCTCCATTAGAACTTGATAATTACCGTACTCTCTTTCGTGAATTTCAAGATATATTTGCATGGTCATACGAGGAGATGCCAGGCATTGACTCTAGTATTGTTGAACATGAAATCAAAATGTATCCTGATGTCAAACCAGTACGACAGCGGCTTTGACCTGTTCATCCAAAGAAAGTCGCTGCCATTAAAGCAGAAGTTGAAAAATTTTTGCATGTTGGTTTCATTTACCTTGTACCTCTCACTGATTGGGTTTCCAACATTGTTCCTGTCATGAAAAAACAAGGGACAATTTGAGTGTGCATCAATTATAGGGATGTAAATCAGGCCTGTCCAAAAGACAATTATCTTACTCCTTTTATCGACTAGATTATTGATGAATGTGCTGGAAGCGAAATTTTCTCATTTATGGATGGCTTTTCTGGGTACAATCAAATCAATATCTGCCCACAAGACCAATCTAAAATAGCTTTTATTTGTCCATGGGGCACATTCGCTTATAGGAAACTCCCATTTGGTTTGAAAAATGTAGGGGCCACATTTCAGAGGGCAATGAACTATGCCTTCCATGACATCAAGCATATTGTTCAACCTTACCTTGATGATTTACCTGCTCATTCACAAAAGTGGACTGATCACCCGCAACATTTGAGAGCTATATTTTTACGGTGTCAACACTACAAGATATGACTCAATCCACACAAATGTGTGTTTTGTGTTGTTTCTGGTCAATTTCTTGGCTTCATAGTGTCTAGAGATGGAATTCGACTCGATCCATTAAAGGTTCAGGCAATTCTTGACTTGCCTCCACCTTCAAATCTTTTACAGTTACAAAGACTCCAAGGGAAGGCTAACTTTCTGAGGAGGTTCATTCCCAATTACGCCAAAATGGCTAAAGGTTTTACATGTTTTTTGAAAAATGGGATACCCTTCCATTGGGATCAGGTCGCGAAAGCTTCCTTTGATGCTCTTAAAGATACCTTGATTAGAGCGTCATTAATGTATTCTCCAAATTATCAAAATGACTATTACCTGTATTTCACCGCTGTAGATACAACCATTGGCATGGTTTTAGTCCAAGAGGAAAATGGGATTGAACATCCAATATATTATTTGAGCTGCAATATCAATGATACATAAAGTAAGTACTCTTATGTCAAAAAGTTAGCTTTGGCAACTGTTCAAGATGTTGAGAGATTTCGCCACTACATCCTGCTCCGGAAGACCACTGTCATTTCAGATTGCAACCCTATGACATATATTTTGTCACGTCAATTGTTGGGGGGGAAATACTCAAAATGGATAGTCATTTTGCAGGAGTTTGATCTGGAATTAATCAAGTCCAAATCAAAGAAATATCTCTTTTTGTCGAGCTACTTTGTGACCTTCCCTCGACCTCCATTGATTCAACATCTGAACCATCGAATTTGGATGAGTCTCTATTCCTAATATCGTCATCTGACCTGTGGTATGGAGATATATTGATCTATCTCCAGACCCAAACTTTTCGGCCTGATACCTCTTGCTCGTAATAGCGACGTATCCGATACCAAGCCAAAGATTATCTGATCATTGGCGACACTCTTTATCATCATGGTATCGATACGATTTTATGGAGGTGCCTCACACATGAGGAAGCCGAGAAAGCATTGAATGATTGCCATTCAGGTGCTTGTGGTGGACACTTATCTAGTTATGCTACCACGCAGAGAATTCTTCGTGCCGGTTACTTCTGGCCTAATATATTCAAAGATTGCATAATTGCCATCAGAAGCTATCATGCATGCCAGATCTATGACCATAATGCTAGATTACCACCTGCACCATTGCATCCAGTCATTGCTGTTGGACCATTCGCTAAATGGGGCATTGACTTCATGACATGTAACCCCACCTTGGCCGGGGGGCATGCGTATTACTATAATCGCCGTTGACCATTTTACCAAATGGGCCGAGGTGATTCCAACATTAAACAACAGTGGTGAAACGATTGCTCTTTTCTTTTTCAACCACGTGGTTGCCCGATTTGGTGTACCATAGGCCATAGTTACATATCATGGGTTGAATTTTCTCAATCACATGATGGCTAAGTTGACTGCTAAGTTAGGACTGTCACATGATAACTCTACCCCTTATTACCCGCAAGCAAATGGTCAAGTTGAGGCCATCAACAAAGTCCTGAAGCTAATGTTGCAAAGAATGATAGGGGTTCATTAACGAAACTGACATTTAATCCTATACTCTGCCTTGTGGGCATGTCGAACATCAGTGAGAAATGCAACTGGATTCACACCCTTTCAGTTGGTGTATGGTTTGGAAGAAATCTTACCGATACAATGTGAAATTTCATCTCTCAAACTCACGATTGACCTGTTACCTGATACTTCTGAAGAAGAAGCGCGTTTCTTGGAACTTATCCATGTGGGTGAAACCCATCGTGAAGCCTCATTGGCTAACGAAGCACATAAGAAATGAATCAAGGCACAATATGATAGAAATGTCAAGCCTCGTATCTTCTCAGAAGGAGACCCGATCTTACTTTACGATCAAGAAGCTGATAAACTTAGAGTAGGGAAATTTGAACTGATGTGGATGGGCCCTTACATTGTCAAGCATGTTTTGGCAAAAGGTACCTACGAGTTAGTAGATTATGATGGGATTCCATTGTCGTAGCCCCGAAACGGGTTGTACCTCAAACATTACTATGCTTAATTGAGTGTAGTAAAACTCACTATATATATGCTTTCATTGCATGCTTGTGTGTCAGTGTGTCTTTTAGAGTTTTTTATCTTCTTAGTAATCCACTTTGCATTTATTGCAGATGTCAGAATCTTCAGAACCATTTGTTGGTTACACCGATGGTGCTAGTCATAGTACGCAAAAAGCTATCTTCTGCAGCATGGGCTATTTTGCTCCATGTGGTGAGTTAGTGAGTTTTCAAGGGATTTGTATCGGTCGATTGACGAACAATATCGTTGAGTATAGCATGTTGATCGAACTTCTCTTTGATTCCATTTCACTTGGAATTCACCGAATCATTGTTAGGCTAGACTCACAACTTCTTGTACTACAACTTACAAATGTGTATATCGTCTGAAACCCAACAATTCTTTGTATGTTCCTTAGAGTTCGTATTTTGGAAAGGCATTTTGAATAAATTCAATATCAACATATTTCCAGAAAATTTAACACATTAACTAATTCTTTAGCGAATTATGTGTTAAATAGACATTTGCAACACATGTAAAAGTAACATTTTCAATTCACATCATTAGTTGAATAGGATTGCACATAACCATAGAAAACTCTGAAAATAGATAGATGTTTTAATTTTTTTTTACAAAATTTGTGTCCAAGACAAGTTTGGTCATCTGACCCAAAAAATCAAAATGCATGCAAAAAACATCAAAAGTAGACCTAGTGATACTCATGATAACAGGTCACAGCCTATGCTATCATGCACAAAAGCCTCATCCAGTGGCTAGGAACACCAATAGTGTGGCGTTGCAGCCTCATACGCAACTCCTCGATTCAGACATCGGGAATACCAAGGGTTTATCCCTCTATGTGATCTTGCAACTCTACGAGTGTCTCAGCCAAATCCAAGTCTTGGAGGATTGCTCTCCCAATGTTCTCCGCACTGGCCCACCTGCCCCCTATTGGTGTCCCATAGGTCCAAAAGTACCCACATTTGCATGCATGAGAATGATTTGAGTTTAGTCTTGGAAACATTAAAAACATAAAAACATGTAGAAACTTGAAAAATCAAAAAACACTTTGGTTAAACAATTTACCTATAGCACCCCATTGTGCTACAAGCGGTAGAATCAAGTCTAGATCTCCACGAAAATCCATCCCTGAGTATGGATGCTACTCGATGACAATGTGTTGTTGATCGAGCCAACTAAAGAGTGCAGTGGAAAAAATGATTGTTGACTGACCCACATGTTGAGCCATCAGTTTGACCCACCTCTACATACGTGGATCTTTAGGACCAGCTACACCCATTGATACATGTGTGCGGTTGCATCAATGGAATTCTCTCTAAGGTAAAAGTGATTAAGATCAAACCATAGCAAAAATTCTTCATCTTACCACTTTTTACCATGGTCAGGTGTTCTTTTAGTGAAGAAAGCACAACCTCACACTAGTTGAATACTTTTGGCTCCAGATACTCAAGTGCATATTGCATATATGATTTGTTCGCCAAATGAAGTGTCACACTGCCAGCCAACTTTGCGATTGTGAAGAGGATCGTTCTCAAAGGAAAATCACCTACATCTTTGATGTTTATTTTCCAATCCTTGCTAGGTTGTGTACCTAGCCAACAAAACTGTCGAATGTAATCCCTCACCGATTCACCTCCACGGGAAAATCTAGAAAGTGAGATGGGGGCACCTCACCTTGATAGTCCGGTAAGAAAGTAAATATCATCAATGGTAATAGGGACCATCTTGTCCCCTATGTGAAAAGTCTGATTTGTCAGATCCCATGCACGAACAAGGAACTGCAATAGTTCTATTTGTTGCCTCATTCCGGACAACCTAAAGTATTTGAGTAACCCAAAATTTTTAAGGGCCTCAACTGTACCTGGATTGTTTAGGGAAACCATGTCTTGTTCTTCATGTTCTCTTTCTTGCCATGTAATCGACATTCTGATCCGATGAAAGCCTGAAATCCAATCATAAGCTTAGTTAGGATCCTTTCCATGCAAAAAATAGGACAAATTTTGGAGCAAACAACTAAATCAAGTTTGGAAAACTCACCTAGCATAGCCCAGGCATAGAGACAGTGTGCTGCAAGGTAGGCAACCTTCGATTAGGGTGCTGTTCAGTACAGTTTTCGATGTGAAAGCCTGTGCTGATCCCAGGGCGAAAAAATCAAAGCTGAGAGGCCCCAAAAACACTAAAACTTGCAGGAAACAGGAAAAGAATGACCTAAAAGGAAAGAGGAGGGATAGATCTCCTACCTGGTATGAATGACATGAGAAATGGTCCACAGAATCTCTCGCAATCAGCTGATGAAGTTTGAGGTGGAAAACTAGCCCAGAGCACAAAACTGAATGGTAAGTATCAAATGGTAAAAATTTCATGGTAAAAACTTGTTTTATGTTTATGTCATGTTTATTAATTGAGTAAACATTAGTATTTGCCTATTTTTACCTATGAAACAAGTATTTGTAATCCATTTGGTGGTGTTTTGAGCAGGTTTTGCAGTTGACTTATGAAATTTGACGTGCTCGATTGTAAATTGTACCTTTGACCACATAGCATACTTTTATCACTTTTTCGAGCTCTGTTATATAACGAAAAAGGAACCCCCTTGGAGTCCTCTTTAAGCTCTTTTTAGAATCTCTAAATATGACAAGATTTCCAAGCGCTTGTCCTTTTCATCTTGTTAATGGATTGGAAACGACGTCTACTTTGTATAAGTTTAACCCTTTTTCGGGTTGAGATAGATTATTTACGAAAAAGGAATATGTTGATTGAACATTGTCAATAGGTTCTCTCTCATATCGTTTTATTCTTTTTCGAGCTTGAGAGACAAATCGACGAAAAAGAACTTGTGGAGTTTTCTTTGTGTCCCTTTTCAAACTCTCTAAACATGAAAAGGATTGAGTTATCTTTATTGTTAAACTCGTTAAAACATCAAGTAGCGACAAACTTGTCCATCTAGACAAGACCGAGTTTCACCTTTGCTAGACTCATTAAAACATCACATAGCAATGGATTCACCCAAAAGGTGGAATTATACAACAAGCATATGTTATCCTCCTCAAGCTTGATAAGAATAAAGAGGTATTGGTCAGCAATGACTGGGGAAAATGGGAAAAAGGGGAAAGCCACTTTATGGTAGCAGGTCACTCTTGAACATGACACTTTCACTTCATCACTATGACTACTTGGGTTGGGTTATCAACTTTATGGTTATCATATCGTTGGTCTATCATACCATCCATCACTTTGTTTTGGGTCAATGTTACCAATTCATTTCATTGTCGCCGACATGTTCAAGAGAAGTCATCCAGTTAAAATTCATCCTTTGCAATACCATAAACCTTCATTTTCATGACCGCCATTCCTGAACCTTGTGTCATCAGTCAAATTCCGTCTCCAAAATCATTACACTCGTTTTGTGTCGTTGATGTGGGATAAATCAAGGCCCTCCTACGACGAGTCGCTTCTCATCGACATCAGCACATTATCCAAGAAGTTGACTTAGAAACACCCTTCCAGTACCTTGAGGCTTGCATACATCAATGGCAAGTTTCTCGCTTCTGGCGATAGGTTGACACCAATGACCTTCGACCAAAAGACTTTGTATGGTGTTTGACATCAAATCATCCATTCACACCATGCAGAATGTACTGCAGTACCTTGAGGATTATTATCATTATCGGTGATTTCTCTCCCGTCTGTTAACAACTTACATCATTGGCTGGTAATCAGATGATGTCTTCCCATGTTTGACTTCAGATCACATATTCACATGGTTAGACTCATACTTGAGCGAATGATTGAATGATATAGGGGACCCTGGATCTAGTTTCATCCAATCAGGATGCGATTTGAGGAGTACTAAATGATATGTACAATGGATTTACATTGATGGTCATTCTGATCAGGCGTCTATATTTGTAGACGACTATCTATGTACATGTAATGAAAGTTTATATGCTGAGCATGGGTATGCCTTCCCTCAACAATTCATGTAAAAATCAAAATATCATGATATATGTATTATAATTGATGCAGGTCACCTTCCACTTCGAAACCTCCTCATCACATCGTAAAGCATTTCATTCGACATTTACATTTTTTTACTTCATGCTTTAGGGGGCAGCTATTACAGATCCATTTGGGCACATCACTCCCATCATCCAAATCAGTGTTTTAAGGCTCATCAAACCCTAATTTTAGTTGCTACATGCCCTAAACAAGTCACCCTTTCGAATGCCTCCTTCCTAGACAGTTTCATGACTTAAAGACATCCTGAAATGATCTCTAAAGGGACCAGCGTAGGTAGGCCCATGTAAGGGTGCATTGCAGAGCAGTTGAGTCCATGCTAGGGTGCTCTGCAGAGCACTTAGGCCATATTTCACATGCACTGGGCGAGATTGAGCGAAATTCACATAGGGTTTGGGGAATACTCTTATCTTTTGGAGTATTCTAGAAGTTTCCCTCACGTATCAACTCCTATGAGCTCGAAAATGGATGAGGAATGTGTTAATATGCATCCTATCCTCTCATCCCTTCCTCCATGGAACTAATTCTAAGTATGGAAGGCCATTCAATACCACCATTTATGACATAACCTCCTTCATCTTCCTATAAATTGAGCACTCATCTAAGTGATCAAGGGCTGGACTATGTTGAATTTTAAGGAGATATTGTTGCTATGAGAATTGACTTTGAGACAAGTATTGTTATGCTACAAGTTTGTCATGATTTTGATGTGTTGTGGATGGGATAAAATATGGAGGAGTGACTTCGAATCATACTTGATGGTTGTAATTCCTTCTTCTATTCAATAAAGTATTTGAACCTTTTTCCCACATGCTCATCTTGTTATATGATGCTTATATGTGTGAATATATCTGATTCCATTTACTTGTATTCAATAGATCTTTTACTTTGATCAGTTCTTTCTCTTCTGTTGATGTTTACAGGTACTTCTCAAGTGTGTTAAGTATGGGAAGAAGCGACAGGATCCATACAAAGGAGACAAGAGGAAAGCATAACTACAAATAGGTCTTCTCATCTTCTTTGTTTTATCTATTGCTTATAGGAAAAGGCTAAAGTGCTTTAAATTGTTGTTCTAGATATGGCTACTTATCTAGGGAATTAATATTTATCTGTAGATACCAAATTCTCGAAAACAATTGGTAGAAAGTGTCAAAAAATGGAAACACTACTTGATGGGGAAGGAGATCATTATCCATACCGACCATTAACCATTGCAGTACTTGTTTGGTCAATTTAGTGTTGTCTAAATTGCTATCATAAATTGTCAACCCGGGGCTCGTAAGCTGATGAAGTGAAGTGTAAAATATATACTTAAGCAGCCTTTCCTAGTTCTTTTTGTCGTTTTTAGTTTATGTCTGACTTATCTTCCTAATGTGATGTGATGAAGTTATAAACAAGTGAGTGAATGTGTGTGCATGTGGTGATTTCTAAAATGCTTCTTGGATTTAAAAGAGAAAACTTGAACAATAACTTGAAATGGAATTAAAGCTTTGAATGAAAGTAAAGCATCAAACAAAAAGACCAATGGCACTAGTCCAATACCTTTACTGCTGATAAGAATAAAATGACATCTATATTAACTCAACTGAAAGCAAGAACACTACTCTAACTTTTCTATTGAATCTAAAGCAATGCAAAAATTAAGTGACAAATCACACTACTTAATTCTCTCTTAACGTTCTGCCTTTAGCTAAATTGATCATGTGAAAAGAGTTAGGAGTGAATTAGCAATATGAGTCTAAAACTAAACAAACCAAGCTGCAATTAAATGATGTTTTGGTCCCATAAAAGTTAGTGAATTATGATAAACAGAACCATTAAGAGATTAGCAACTTGACAAAACTTGATAAAGTAAACTAAGTAAGGAACTAACTAAGCAAGGAAACTAATAAAAATCAGAGCGAAAGTCAGCAGTTTAGATAAGACAACTTCATATGCCACTAGTGGTTAAAAAGAAGTAAAAGCACACGTCCCGGGCTCCTAATCAAAGCTGTAAAAACACACTGATCAGTCATGAAAAGTACAGAAATGTAAAGCAGCATAATTCAAAATTGTACAGTAATATACATGATCAATTAAAGAAAAAGAAATGCAGGAAAGTAAATTCAAAGGCTACTGTACAATGGTTGTAGCAGACAGGGGCCCTCCATCCACTTCAACCAATTAAAAGATCAGCTACGCATATAGAAACAGAACTGTCTTCTTTGAATTAAATCAACTCATAACAAAATACAGTGGAGAGCGTAAACGCTTTATAAAGAGTCTTTAAACAAAGTCTTACAGTAGCAAAAGATGAACTTCCAAAAGCTAACTAATCAGCGTGTAGAAACGCTTTATTTATAGCAAGAACATCAACTGTCCTGTGCGTAAACTAAGCTAACTAACAGCTAGGTTGATAGCTCGGTCATCCATAAAGTGCATCATGATTCTTGTATGGTATATATACATGACACCGAAACGGCCTTCACATGTTAAAAATTTTTGAACAAGCAACAGTAATGAAGTCCATTCCTCTTTAATGACATGTACAGGGATTCCCTTAGTGAAAATGGAGGTATCCATACCTGGATTCTTGAGAATATTTCTCCACTCTTGATCTTCAACTGTTCTATTTTTGAACCAGCGTTCTCCTTTTTGAGGCAAATTGGTTGTTGTGGCCAAGGTGCTCTCTGTTATGGTGAACTGCAGGTCTCCTAACTCCACGGTTTTCCCATCAAATGACCGGGAAAATGCTTTTGTCACCTCCTTATTGTACCCGTTAAATTTCTGAATGAACTTCAACCATTCAGCTCTCTGCAATGCTTCTTTTATCTGTGGGTATCCCTCTAAAAATTTTGAACCCTCTGGTTCTGCTCTTAACAATTTC
>APFE030052832.1:0-11571 GCA_000404065.3 Pinus taeda | reverse complement strand
ATTTATCACATGTGTGTTCACTTTCCTCAGGCTTATACAATGATAAGTTAACATTGTCAACAACTTGTTTCCATAAGTATCTACTTTTGTTTCTATTAATAATGTGATGTCCCCAACATCCATCATATACATTATGTTTCTATTAAAAAAATATTTTATTTTTATTTTAAGAAGAACATAGGTTAACATTTAGTATGCACAAAATTACACATAGCTCTCAATCTGAATTCTGAAATGAACCTGCGATATTGTTGAAATTAAAATAATAGGGAAATGAAACCTGAGAAATAAAATAGCGCATATAGAATGATGTATTTATTGTCTTTGGGTTGTGTGAAATTTTCCCATATTCATAGATGGGGCCTGTTTCTAGCCAAGGGATGTTAAGGCAGGAGTGGCCACTGATATAGGAGGAACAAATTCTAATGAAGCATCATTGAATATCAGGTCAACATTTAGATACAGTTGTTGGGTTATGGGGGCTTGACCTAGGTGCAAAGCTATTTAGCCAAACAAACCCCTACACTACTAGCCCTTTCAACATCAGCCCATGGAGCACGGACTGAAGTCTCACTCGAAGCAGTATGGGGGGATGCTGGAACCAAGTTTCTGCACCCTGGAGATGTTTGTGATGTCGGTTTAGTCCACCTATGTCTGCCTTCATACAAGTCGTTTCGCGCAGTGTTCTAACCCTTAATACGTTCTCGATCTACTATAATCGTCTTTTGCACAGCCTTAACCAGGGGCTGAGATGCTTTTGTGCTACTATGATAGCGACCTGCACTATTTCCCCAAACTAAATAGTCATATTATATGAAATATTATGAGCAAAAATGAAAATATCATGAGTAGCATTATGGGTCATTTAAATGACCACACTTAAGTCATAATAATAATATTTATTAACATGTTATTGCTCATTATGTCAGTAGCCACCCTAGAAACCCATTGCAACAGTATCTACTAACCTAGATCCACATTAACTCTAAATCTATGAAGTAGTCAGAGGGATCAAATCTCTTTTTACTTAGAGATTTGATCACTCTCTGCCTTTGGTAGATCTAGACTTAAGATGGATCTTGGTTTTTTTAATTTCTTCCATTAAATAGATTATATTCAATATGAAGACCATGGGTCAATACCATGGGTTTTCATAAACCTGGAGCTCAAAAATCTCTAGTAACAAAGCCAAGTTTACCTTATTATTTTAATTTAAAGTTATTTTTATTTATTTTGAGCTTATAAAAATGTTTAACCTAAACTTAGTTTTATTTTATTTTGGATGATTAAAAATATTTACAAGAAATTACACTGGGCATGGGAGTGCCTCTCGAGGGTAATCAAGGCATTATTGTTCAGATATTTTAACATGGGTGGATGAGATAATATCTAGTTTGCCCCAACTGCCTATGACCAAGTCAAGTCTACTCTAACTACCCTAACAATTTCCAATATCCTTCTTGAAGTCCATATAATAACGTTACCATCCATGAGAAAGACTACTCAAACTACCCTAACAATTTCCAATGTCTTTCTTGAAGTCCATATGAAAACGTTGCATCCACTAGAATACACAAGTAACTAGCAACATATTCCAATTTTCTAGAAGACTTTTTCTCAACCATATCACATTGTGACATGTCACATTTCCCCCTCAATCTAGCATAGAAATACCCTTACCACACTCACACTTATTCAAATAGTTCATTCCACAACTTAAGTTCCATCATCTCTATGCATGAGAGACATGACATCATGTGTTATTGCACCACAACTTGTATGCTTGAATAATAAGTATTACAACAACCTTAGTGAATACATCTTAGATATCGCTAGGCTTTACCACTTGGCCCAAACACTTACACTTTTAATGGACTAGTGTGACTCTCCATAACATGTTGGCTCCTTCATGAGTACTAAATGCCATTGACTCCATTTATGTCCTCTTTGTTAGAAAACTCTTTTCCATGCAGTTATGTGACCTTTCGTTTGCTATATCTCTATGCCACGTTCAACCCATCATTTTCATATACTCCTTAACCTCCATTCGTCAATCATTTACTGTGTTTTTCTTATGTTTACCTAGCCTTTGTTTCATATTTAGGCCACCTAATGTGGCTTTTACCATGTGTCACAATCTACTAGAATATTTGCATTATCATTGAAAACATCTTCTATGCCAATGGATGCATGTTGCCTCCACTTTTGACAAAATAAATCACCACATATTTGATGGCCACCTTGAAGATATTTGTGCTTACAACTATATGGCTTACTTACTGCAAATTGACTATTCTTCGCACATCTTGGATGTACTACACCCATCTCTCCTCAACCCATGCTCAAATACACAATATTTGGTGCACAAAGTGTTCTTACCTCAATGTTGACATCATTATTATAAAAAGATATAAATAGAAACATAATAGAAGGACATAGAGCAACAACACATGGAGACCATAAATTATCATTGCTATCATTACAAGAAAATCAACTCCTAACAATAGATCTATTTCTCTCTGTCCTAAAGACGTTTTATGATGGAGTCATCATGCATTTATATATGCTACATTACATGAAAATAACTTGGGGAAAATGATGGGTTACTGAAATATCAATCCCTTAAAACACCAATAGTACACCTATTAATGACCACATCAAATTAACTCTAATGACTATGCCAACTTTAACATAACTACCTGAACATTGCAACTGAGCCAATTAAATTTTGAATGCATCTCTCTAGTGAAAATCAGATTCAATTATATTCCTTATGCCTTGTAATTTGTGTTGTGAATTTGATAATTGGACCTATATGCATGTGAATATTTGAGTTGTGCATGCCTACAAATAGGCTCTAATCCACTCCACTTTCTTTGAGTCTAGTCATGGCTAGCTACATTGGTCCAAAAAGTTCCTTAGAGTTGAGGCTAGGATTATTCAATCAAGAGAATAATTTCCTCATTCTCCTCATGTTTTATTCCTCTTGAGTACCACTATTTAGAGCATTCCTATAATGTCACCATTTCACTTCAACACAGGATTCTTGTTTCTTAGGTTCTAATTATTGGTACAAAAGAAGACTTGCATTCTCTCTTTCAAATCACACTTGACAATAGATAGACCAATTTTCAAATTCATCCTTGGCATTGATCCATCTCGTTATAGAAATTGTTGATGCTCAACTAGACTTTATGAAGATCGATGGGAAACTATTAATTGAGAATGGTGAGGTTCCTTCATCAACGAAACTATTTATCCATCAATTAATAATAAAAAATATCCTTATCCTACAATCCAATTATGATGCTAGTGATGAGGAAAAAGGAATATATTGAAGGAAGACATAATCTTGAAATTCATGTGCTAATGTTTTTCACCGCTTTGTTGTTGTCGTTGTGTTCTAAGGGGAGGGTTTTGTAGGGCTTTTTTTTCTGAACCTGAAGGGAGTCAAACTAACCTCTTATTCTCACCAAGATCAGCATAATACTTTTTTGTTCCCTTACATTTGGCATGTAGACTCCCTACAGAATCTGTTTCACCCATCCACCATTCCCTCTTCCGCTTAATTGCTCAAGGAATGAATTTAACTTTGAATCCCCTACACCATTTGCATAATGTCTCTCAAGAAACGAGTATTATGTGTATTGTAACATTTCTATGGAAATATTTCTCCTGTGGTGCCGTTTGCTTGTACAAGGCGTGCAGTTGGAGGTATTGTTTATTTTTTCAATGATTTTTTTTATTATTATTTATACTTAATCTATGGACATGGTTCTTTGGCTTATTGCTCATTTTTCTTGGTTACAAACATGTAGATCTCATGACACCCTTAACCTCTGGGTTTCTATTCCATGGCATTTCCTATAGAGGACTCAACCATAATTTATCAATGAGGATTGAATATGGGAATTCGGAGTTCGCAAATAACCATCTCACAACTTCCCATGTTTTGGGTCTTTTGTTTCCTAAAGAAAAATTGATTTAGTAAAATTGGGTCGTGAAGTTTGAACTGACACTGTTTTCTTTGACCGTGTGTATGCCAACCACTGTTCTTAGTCACCACCTTGGCTTCCCTCCAATGAGTTACAGGTATAATTTGTTTATCTATCGCATGGTTACATTTTCCTCTCGCCCTTGAGTTATTTCATTTCCATTTATAGGGTGTGAATCTGACCACTTTTCTCTTGTTGCTGTTAGTGTCATGCACTTCCAGGTACCAAGGAACGTAATAGATTTAAGTTTGGGGTTTGTTGTTCTCAAGTTTAATTCCTCCTTTTAACGCATTGTTTCTCTCGCTCATTTTCTAGGTTTGTTGTCTCTTTGTTTCAGTGGGTTCTGGATGTTGATGGTCATCATGGGTTTCGCTCCTTTTGCTAGTTGACTGTTGTTGAATTCTACCCAAGGTTTGGTAGCCATTAGCGCTGAAGGCTACTTGTACCATCTGCATTTTAAGTTACTTTAGTGTTATATGTCGTCCTATTGTTTCTTGCTGGTTCGCCACACAATGGGATCCACTGTTAATTTTGTTCCAAATGACGTTATATGTCCCAGTTTAGTTCATGTAACTCTATAATTAATGAATCTAGTTTATTTATCATTTTTAAGAGAGTGTACCCAGTATTGGTTTAAGCTCGGTAATGTACTTCTGAAATCATTTTTCTCTCAAGTTCTGTGTAATATATGTATGCCCATCATATTGGATGAAGTTTATGGTAATTTATATGTGGTTTTCTCCTTGTCTAGTCTACTTCTACTTAAACCTCCCACACACAATTTATATTTGCACTATAGTAATACATGTATCCTATTAATTACCTATGATGTTTGAATTTTCAATATATATCTTTTGTTTGGGTTTACTCACATTCCTGGTATTATCATGATTTGTCTCTATTAATGTTATATATATGATTCACTTGATCATTTTATCCAGGCTGCCAATGCTTCTGTTATATCACATGCCCAGATGTTATTTTTTCTTCTTGTTCTCTGGACTGATACTTGGAGTTAATAGTTTATCATTTTTGTTGTATTACTTCATTTACGTTTTCCTTTGTCTCAAGTATTCACTTGGAATACTAAGCCAATCACACTTTGTTGACTGCTCATGTACAAGGTTTTATGTATTTATTTTGTGCGGATTGAGCATAATACTTTATTTGGAATACTTAGGTTTCCTAACTGAGCATCTACTAGAATGGAAGGATAGCTCACTCCTCTTGTCAGAAACTCAAGGACCTGTATAGCTCTTGCTTCCTAAGATATGTTTTTTTTTTCATACAAAAAATACTTTAATTATGTTACATCAAATTGTAGCTATGACTAGTGGGCTTAGGATAGAATTCATTAATTTGCATGTATTTTATGTATCGGGTCTTTTTCCTATCTTTCCTTTGAAATGAACTATATCCCATTTACTTTCTTTATTGTTGAAACTGTTCTACTATTCATATAACTTTATGATAAATACATATGTACTTGTTTCAATTATGTAAAGTAGCAATAAATGTCTCAAGCTCATATTTTTTTGTAGGACTCTTTCCTTTATATGACTTAAACTCATACACTAATCCTCTCTAGTGTTTAACTTGGCAATATCTCTTTGATACAAATATACATTCTTACTATTCCTTAGTTAATGTAGTAGAAACTTTCTATTTTACATTGTTGATTTAATAACACATATTATATAAAATTCTCTAGAAAATAAGCATTGCTCCACTTTAGTATTGCATAACAATTTTAACTCTTTAAAAGCACACTGTGAGTGAAATTTATAGAAATAAACATTTCACGATTTCCTATAGTGTTATAGTAATCCCTTACTACAATTTCACCAATAATTGAACACCATGCCCATATATATATATATAATTTATGCTTTATTTGCATGTTATTCTTGAAGTAAATAACAAGCTATACAATCAACACTAACCTTGAACGTTTAAATCAATTTAAATCATAACCCAACCTCTGACAAGGAACATGAGCCACCCCCACCATCTTAACCGGACAACACCATTAAAACACTGAGTGGAAACCATACCTTCCAGACGCTCGACGCCATTAAAGCACTAAGCGAGACGCAACCCCTCCCATTTGAAATTTGAATTTGAATTTTTTCCCCGCCAATAATGGGTTCCCCTGATTCATAGTCTTTGTTAGATGCAAGAACATCGTGATATAGATGGTGGTGCTCCCATTTCCAACTCAGTTAGACCTCAATCAATTGTTGCATAATGAATTTAAAGGAGATAAGAGCATTACACAAAGGTCAAGTGTTCGAATACTTTGTTGAAAGACCATAAAATTATTTAGCGTCGATGAATATATGAATGAATTGAGGATAACAACAATTCGTGGAAGTCTAGAAAATATTGCAAAGTGTGTTTTACGGACAAAATATCTTCTTCACATATATAACAACTGAAATTATCCTCCGATAGAGATCACCTTGGGCGTTTTCTAGCGAGGAGTGACAAGGAAATTTCTTAGTATATCCACAGAAATTGCATGGCATAGAGATCTCAAGGGATGGCGATGTGGTTGCAGCATGAGATGCCCCTATCCACAGCATCTGGGCTACCCAAAATTGAGGTAAGGCTTAGGGTAATTGGGCTATCTGAAATAGAGGTAAGGTTTAGGGTTGTTAGGCGATAAGATTTAGTATGTATTATGGGTGAGAAGAGAATAATATTCAAATAAGATTTACGCCAACAGTAAAATTTAGTGAAGGCTTGCCAAGGTTTGAAGTTGGAATCCTGCAATATTTTATGAGTTGAATCATTATAGTTTATGATATATGTGACTTATAGAAAATGTCAGCTCAAACCCTTAGGAAATGAGGTCGATGAGTTAAATACAACTTTATTTTCCAAAGTCAAAAGAAAGATGATGTACCAAAAAAAATGCATTAAAACGCCATTGAAGGGTAAACAAAGTGTCATCAAAGAAAGGTACAACCCTCATCCATTTGATCTTTAGGCTATTTTTGGTCCTACCAATTGGAGTTCAAGTATGGTCATGCATTCAAGTCTTGCGAAGGCTAAGCTCATTCCATGTTTCGAACTTTTTTTCTACACACAAAAAGGGATTCCAGATGAACCCTAATGCAGAAAATAGCTATGTGATAGGGTACAACATCATCTTGTAATTATTATAAATTTGATAAATTTAGAAACTTTTCATAATGGCCTATATCGTCTATACAATGTTGATTACCATGTTGTGCTTTTCATTTAAATTTATGTCTCATTTGACTTTAAATTCTTCACAAAACTTAATATAAATTTAGTTAAGGGTTTGCCTCATTTATATTTTCAACTAAAGTCTATACAATGTTGATTACTAGGTTGTGCTTTGCATTTAAATTTAGGTCTCATTTCACTTTAAATTCTTCACAGAACTTAATATAAATTGAGTTATGGGTTTGCCTCTTTGATATTTTCAATTAAAGAACAATTTGACTTATGATATGCTTATATTAACTTAACGGTAAAATTTATTGATTGATTTTGATGATTCGTTTTTTCTATTTATGATTTTCTGATCACACAGATGGAAGTTTTACATAATACAAAGGATTGGAGGAATAATCAGGAGCCAAGTCAAATGATGGTCACTTGATGAGATGTCAAGGTTCACTTTCATAGATTTTTTTCATCTTGCAATGGTTTGATAGATTTGTTTAATTCTTGCACTCATTTTTTTAGGGAAAGGAAAAATGTTATTTGTTATTTGTCATGAAGTACTTTAGTTTCGTTAGGATGACACATATATGAATTAAGAGTAAGATATATCCCAAGTTGGTATAGGTTAAAAGATTAAATATATGGTAAGTTTGAAAAATTAACATTTTGGTAAATTTAAATGATAAGTGTAATAAGTGTAATTACTCATTTGATTAAATAAATAAGTTTTTAATTTTAATGAGAATATTATAAATTTTATGATTTTTAACAAGTAATGACAATTTTTTTAAGGGTATTGATGATGATGTAGTTATATGAAAATAATTGATGATAAAATAGTTATAAATTTCATGTTTTTATGAGAAAATATGATACTATTTTAAGAACTCAATAATCAAAGAAATAAAAAATTATAATATTTTATAAGTAATATTAGAGAAGGTTAAATATTTCATAACTTTATTTTTATTTTGCAATATTAAAATGTCATAAATTGAAAATTGAAAATTTTAATTTTAAATTATGAAATTTTCTTTTTTAATTTAAAATGTATTTAGCTTTTTCTATATCCAAATGTAATAAAATTTTATAATGTTAATTATTGATATATTTTGTTTTATTTATCCAAATAATTCTTTATATAATGATGATTCATATTTGTAACTATAATATTTTTGAATTTTATGTTTAAAATTATTTAATAAACGTATAAAGACTTAATTCTTACCATAAGGGATTGAAATAGATAAAGTTTTATATTAAATCTTTCGAAGAAAATTATCTAACTTTTATTATTAATGTAAAAATATACATATGTTATATGCATAAGAGCATTCAGTCTGTATCCCAAAGACCAAAGAGACAAAAAATGGCTCAGTACATTTAGCCCTCAAGCCCTCATACAATATCGAAAACAAAAATTATATACATGAAAAACATTGAATTTGGTCAATGACATTCATGGGTATCCAATGGAGGGGTTGGTTGAACCTTCCTCAAAAAAATAATTTGCATGGAGGGTGATCCTAAATAAGGGTTATTCAACCCTTTCTCTATCCTATTAGCTTGAAGGAGGGGCAGTGTGGAAAAGCTTCAATTAATCCTTCCTCAATGATGGTATTGACATTGTGAGGTATGCAGTTGAAGGATAAACCTATCCTTTGTGAAGAATAGATTTTACATATAGACAAATCCTAACAAATGGTTTGTATTTCTCAAAAATAACAATATTATCTAGGGGATATAAATCAAGGATTATTCAACCTCTCCACTAGCATAATATTTCCATTCAAGTAGGGGGGTGTTGAAAATGTAACTATATTTGGTCTTCATAATTTTCATTCTAGTCATGTCATTATATATATCTTATGTATCTATCAAAAGAAGAAAGAAAATTATTACTTTTCAAGCATGGGTTTCATGCTCCTAATCTTTGTCAAGTCAATAAGAGATGTGTAATGACTCAAGGGAGTCTTTGTCCTATGTATAAGATCCTATTGGGTATTTTTTAACAAGAAAGAAAATTTATTTTTGAGTCAAAATTATTAATATTGACCTCCAAGACCAAGTCGGCCCTACCAGTCTAAGTCAACCTAGAAGAGGCTACTTGAGCCCTTGAAAAGGGTAAAAATAAAATGTGATTTTGACCTCATTAGAAACCCCTATCACAATAAGTTCGATCTACAAAAGAGGAGTGTAAGATTCAAGAAAGAAGACAAGAAAGCCAAAGGAGAGAGAAGTTGAAGCAAGGAGGAAGGAAAATCAAAGTTTTGACCTAGTTTCTAGACTATTTTCACTCACACATGTGAAATTTGACATGATGGAGGGGGTTGAAGATGTAGACATACTACAGGACCAAAATTTAGAAGTCGAGGGCCAGAATTTTGAGTTTTTAGTAGTTCTAGAAGCATTTGACCCTTGTTGATTTGGTTTGGCTTTAAATAGTTGGGAGAGTTTTTGTTGAAGAGATGATGTGGTACTTGGAGGAGGTCTTGGTCTAGGGATTTTAGTCCTATTCTTAGGATTTTGGTATTTTATTTCCTATTTGAAGCTATTTATCTAAAAAGAGAAGAATTTTGACTGGGTTTTCCGATAGATGAGAGGCTACAACTTGTGTTCATTTTTTTATGGTTTTGGTAATTGTTTGATGAAACAAAACATAATAAGAGCAAGAAGAAGAAGTTCATATAGTATGACACACAACTATCAAGGAAGAGAAATCACCCTAAGTGTTTCCAAATAGATTTCTTAGCTTGAGGGGGAGGAAGTTTTAATCAATCCTATCTTGAGCCCAAGGATTATCATATAGGGGATCATGAGAAAGGGTCAATTGATCTTCCTCTAGCATGACATTCTCATGTAGGTGTAGCACAAACAAGGATCCTAAAAGGTGGCATTTGCATAATGATGTTTGGAGTGGAGCCCACAAATGATAGTTATTGCATAGAGGTGAATATGAGGGAATGGTCACTCAAGCCTTCCTTGACCGTACAAATCTCATTTAAGGAACCTAAAGAAGACTTAAATAAACCTTTTAACTTTCAATCTACCAAATTCCAAGAGGGATTAAAATTATAATTGTAATTATATATATATATATATATATATTATATATATTAATTAATTATATTGTAATGAGAATATTTGAAATGACTTGCATATAAATAAATATTCAACATTATAAAATTTAATTATAGTTGGATAAGAAAACAAGATAAATACATTTCAACCTAAAATAACCCTTAGTAAGTCTCAATCTACCAAATTCCAAGAAGGACTAAAACTATCAACACAATTACTGCATAGAGATTGGTATGAGGGAATTTCAACCAACCCTTCCTTGAACATAAAAATAGCATTCAGGGAAGTTTTAAATCCCTTCTTAACCCCAAGGATTTTTATATAGGGGATCAAGAGAAAGGGTCAATGGATCTTCCTCTAGCATAGCATTCTCATGTAGGTGGAGCACAAACAAGGGTCGTGAAGATGGTATTTGCATCATGATGTTTGTCGTGAAACCCATAAATTATAGTTATTACATAGAGGTGAACCTGAGGGAATGGTCAGTCAAGGCTTCCTTGAATATAAAAATATCATTTAAGGAATGCAAATAAGTCTTAGATAACCCTTTTAACTTTCAATCTACCAAATTCGAAAAGAGATTACAATTTTAAAATTATATATTAATATATTAATATATAATACTATTATAATATTTATTATAATATATTATTACCTTTATAATAATATATATTATATATATTTAACTTAAATATATTAATAAGAGAATATTTTGTAAAGAACTTTATATAATAAATAATCAATCATTATAATATTATATTTGGATAAGGAAAAAAGCTAAATACATTTCTAAATAAAAAATAATAATTTTCATAATTTAAAATTATTTTTTTTCGTATTTGTAACTATATTTCTATTTTAAATAAGCCTTAAATAACCCTTAGTAAATCTTAATCTACCAAATTCTAGGAAGGACTAAAACTCTCAACATAGTTACTGCGTAGAGTTGTATATGAGTGAATGGTCAACCAACCCTTCCTTGAACATAAAAATATCATTTCAGGAAGTTTTAAGCATTCATCTCTTAATCCCAACGATTCTCATATAAGAGATCATGAGAAAGGGTCAACGGAACTTCCTCTAGCATAATATTGTCAAAAACAAGGTCTCGGAAGATGGTATTTGCATCATGATGTTTGCAATGGAGACTACAACCATAGTTATTGCATAGAGGTGTATATAAGGGAATGCTCATCCAACCCTTCTTTGAGCATAAATATCTCATTTAAAGAACCTAAAGAAATTTTAAATAACCTTCCTTAACTTTCAATCTACCAAATTCCAAGAGGGATTAAAA
>APFE030052831.1:0-31668 GCA_000404065.3 Pinus taeda | reverse complement strand
ATATAGGATTAGCCGAGAGTTTAATGCAACTCTGGTTATCACAGTAAATCACAGTAGGATCCAAATGAGAACCGAACAAACCAACCAGAATATTCCTCATCCATATAGCCTCGCATACAGCCAAACTTGCTGCCATATACTCCGCCTATGCTGAACTGAGTGCCACGGATCTCTGCTTCCTGCTGTACCAAGAAACTGTTGTCGATCCAATACAGAAGACCCCTCCTGATGTGCTCTTTCTGTCCATTGGGCTCCCTGCCCAATCTGGATCCGTGAAGCCACATAGCTTCACCTCATCCTCTTGTCTGTACCACAATCCATATCCCGATGTGCCTCTCAAATAACACAATACATGCTTGCTCGCCTTCCAGAAGAGCTTGGTAGGCTTAACCATAGGGGTTAACTGCATAGCATATATCAGGTCGTGTATTGACCAAATACATTAGTGGCCCCAGCAACATTCGAGAAACAGTGGCATCCACTTCTTCTCCTGAAGTAGCATCCTCCTTCCTCCAACCTCTAGGAAGAGGAGTATCAACAGGCTTGCAGCCATGCATGTTGAACTTATCTAGTATCTCCTGAGCATACTTACCCTAAGAAACAAACAATCCACCATTAGCTGCCATATTTCCAATCATAGGAAATAGTGAACGCGCCCCAAGTCATTCATCTCAAACTCTTTAGCAAGATCATCCATGCATGAAAGTATCAACAACTTATCACCCGTTAGAATCAAATCATCTACATACAATACAATGATAAGCAACTTACCGTCCACGACAATCTGGTATAGGTTAGGATCCACCTCACTCTTGGAGAATCCAAGTCCGGTGAAATAGCTGTCTAGCCATGCGTACCAAGCATGTGGTGCTTTCTTCAACCCATACAACGCTCTCTTGAGCCTGCACACATGCGACTCGCTACTAAAGACCTCAAAGCCTTCAGGCTGCTCAATGTACACCTCCTCCTCAATGACTCCATTGAGGAACGCAGTCTTCACATCCATCTGATGAATATGCCATCCCATCTGCGCTGAGAGAACAAGAATTGTCCGTATGGAAGAATACCTTGCGACAGGTGCAAATGTCTCCTCATAATCGATCCCCTTTATCTGTGAAAAGCCTTAGGCAACAAGTCTTGCCTTTTACTTCTCCACACCCCCGTCAGTTGTCTGCTTAACTTTGTAGATCCATCTCGAACCCACCATTGATTTCCCTTCTGGTCTAGGAGAAATCTCCCATGCACTGTTTCTGACAATAGAATCATAATCTTCCACCATGGTGTCTACCCATGCGGGATCCTCCACAGCTTCCTCGAAAGAGGATGGCTCAGTCACAACACAATTACTCATAGGACCCATGTATCCATTGTACCGATTAGGTGACTGTCTCTGTCTACATTGGGCTGTAGGTGGTCCTACAACTTTCCCTGCATCTTGAGCTAGTCGCTCAGCTTCTGTCAAGCACTTTCGCCCTCTGATGGTTGGTGTTGCTTGAGTGGTCTCTTCCACTCCATGAACCTCATCCTGTGGCTAATCCACGTCCTGAAGATCATCCTTAGGAACTAATATCTCCTCATCTATATGCAAGTGTAGCTCCCTCTCAAGCGAACACTTCATGGCTTTCTCCTCCTGAAATTTTATATCCCGTCGCACAACAGTTTTACCACTGTCTGGTAAATACACATGATAGTTGTGGGGCGTATCAGTGTACCCCACAAATATCCCAGCCTCTATGGTTGGCTCCAACTTCTTCCTGGCATCCTTCGTCACATGCATGTAAATGTTAGCACCAAATATCCTCAAATGAGAAAGATCAAGCTTCTTATCAGAGTAATCCTCCTCGAGTGTACTCATGCCAAGTATCTTATGAGGACAATGGTTCTGCACATAAATTGTTGTATTGCATGCTTCCGCCCACAAGTGAAGGGGTAGGCCCTGATCATGCAACATCGCCCGTGTAGCACCCATGATCGTTCTGTTCTTCCGCTCCGCTACCCCATTTTGCTGTGGGTTATGGGGAGCTATGAGCTCTCTTCGAATCCCTTCTACCTTGAAAAAATCCTTGAACTCATTCGAGATGTATTCACCACCATTATCGCTCCTAAGAGCCTTCACCTTCATCCCGAACTCCTTCTTGACCAGTGCTTTGAATTCACAGAACTTTGAATATGTCTCACTCTTCTTCTGCATGAAGAAGATCCAGCAATTACAAGATAAATCATCAACGAGAATCACGTAATACCTGTGTTTTGTTGTCGAAGCAACTGAGAAAGGTCCACACACGTCTGTGTGAATTCTCTCAAGGATCGTCGTGGCATGACTATTCTTCTCGTGAAAGGTGGATTTCACAAACTTCCCCAAAGTACACCCCTTGCACTGATCTGACTACGCAATTGTGCCTTTAGGAAGCCCTGTAGTGATCTGTTGCAGTATCTTCAAGGCTCCATGGTGTAGGTGACCCAATATCTTGTGCCACAACTTGCCATCATCTCGGCTCACCAATCCTTCTGCCTTGCCTGCCATTGACACACATCCATCTACATGCAACTGATAAAGGTTCCTTACTCAAACCCCTATCTTCTGGGTCTCACCATTTGTCTTGTTGCGCAGGAAAGATTTTCCCTTGCTAAAAACAACATCATACCCCTTGTCTTCTAGCATCGCCACAGAGATAAGATTCTTCTTGAATCCTGGAACATGCATGAATTCCTTCAATACGAAGGGTTTACTAGACTCCCTCTCAAAGGAAATGGTATTGATACCAGTCACACTGTATCTACCATCATCGCCCATCTCGATGTGCACTCCAACATCTTTGTCCTCTAGATCAGAAAACAAATCTCTATCTCTCGTCATGTGAAAAGGCACACCACTGTCCAGGAACCAGACTAAATCCCATCACACTTGAAACCAAGCATGCGATCATTGAAAAATCAAGCTCAAACTCTGAGGCTAGAGCCTCTCGTGCTACAGATCCAGCAGCTTGCTTGTTCTTATTCTTCTGTGGACAATTACTAGCATAGTGTCCATGCTAGTGATAGTGAAACACTTCACCTTGGACATGTCTTGCTTCTTTCCTTTTGCACCAGACTGAGAAGCTTTCTTGCTCTTCCCTTTCTTTGCTTTGGCAGGCAAAGCGCAATTTTCTTCATCAGCTCCCTTTGATGAAGATCTGTCCCTGGTACTCCACCTGATCTCCTCCTGCACAAGATCTGACCACATTCTTTCCCATCCTGGCAATTTCTCCCGACCATTGACAAAGTCCTGATAGGAATTCCAACTCTTTGGAAGACCAAGGAGAGCCAAGCTCACCAAGTCCTCATCATCAACAGTAACCCCCACACTTCCCAGCTCATCTCAACACTGAGTGAACTTCATGAGATACTTGGGCATACTGTCACCCTTATTGCATTTAATGTTTCTGAGTTTATCTTTGAGCGCCAGCTTCCTCTGATCACTCTTACTTTGGAATAATTCTGTTAATGATTTCCACATCAAATATGGAGTAGCCTTTCCAAGGAGGCTGGACACAATGTGATCCTTCACGCCCTCCAACACAATCCTTCAACATTTTGCGGTCTTCTTTTGCCAAGCATCAGCTTGAGTAGCATCAGTAGGCTTTGGGACATCCGTCTCTATGAACTCCTTCAGCTCGTTATCATCCAATACTGCCTCCATCCTATCCTTCCATGAAATATAGTTCGTACTGCCCTCAAGGGCATACTCCAATCGCAATCCTATGAAAGACATCTTAGTTTTGACACCAAGAAAACACTGCTACAAATTCGAATTCCATCAGCTCCAACTCAACCGCTTCTGATCTAGAATTCGTGAGAACAAAATACTTCTCGTATAGAGATTGATTGTATGGGCATTCACCAGATATCTCACCTTCCAAAGGAAGGATGAATCCAGAGGCTACCTGGCCCAATTACAGACTCTGCCTGAAGAAATAATATGTAAACACTTCCTGAATAGTAGATTTGATGATCAACCGCTCTGATACCATGTAGAAATTTTGAATAATAAACACATATTTAATGGAGATTATCCTGATCATGTACTATTGTGGAATACATACACAATACATAAGCTCCTCTACGTTGATCATCAATATAGAAGCATCAATAACAGTAAAACATCAAGAACATGCACACATTAACACAGTATGTAACCCGGGGAAAGCTTACAGCTGAAAACCCCACACTGTCTGTATATTAATGATTGAGAACATGTAACATTACAATAGTCAATACTTCTCACAAGTATTCAGCACTATCTCCACCTGTTACACACAATACAGCTCATATCTGATCTCCAAATCTATTCCATTGCTTGCCTGCCTCCACTGCTCAATACCTGCTCAAGAATGGATGAGAATGGTTGAACCAAACTCGTATTTACCTCAAAAGAATCACTCACATTGGTAATCACGTGAGCAGAGGCTATAATCACTTGGTATTGGCCAATTCTCATTGGCATAACTCAATCTTATTGATTGTGCAAATCCTCATGCACAACTATAGTCACAACTGATAGCAAGCTGATCCTCTAACACTTGTCCCTGCTGAACTGAACATGCACTGGCATGCAACTGAGTTAACTGATGTATTCTTTAGTTTCATTATGAGTTAATAATTAGTTTAACAACTCATCATTAGTCTATTTGCAGTTAGACTAATTACAACTAGTTTAACCAAGTCAAACTGAACACAACTCCATCAACTCCACAATCAACTACACCAAACTCAACTGATTGAGTTCTAACTGAAGTCATGCATGCAACAACTCAACTAACCCACAAAGAAAATGTATTTCCTTCTGACAGTTGCATGTGCCACATCTGTAGCTCAAACTGAAGTGCTCCAAGAGAATAAGATAAAGTTTATAGTCTAAATATTATTATAAGCTAATAATATTTGACTGCTCTATAATTAGACTTGACAGTGTCACCGTTGTTGTCTAAAAATAGAAGTCCATCTATTTTTGCCAACTTGACCAATCATCCATAAACAGCATCCTGCAACTCATAGACATGATCCATATGTCTAAAAATAGACATAGTCTAAAAATAGACTTTGCGCCATAATTTGCCTACGGGCCCACTTAGTGAAGGCGACTCTTTTCGCTAAGCTCCATCATCTTGTTGCAATCTCAACAGACGAAGACCCTATGGAGATAACTACCTAATGTTCTTAGGTATGAACTCTCTTTTTGGTATGCCATTTACCTTAACTACTCCAAATATATGGAGCCTTATTGCTCTCAACGGCCCACATGATGTCAAATTCAACCTAGAACACATGGTGTTCCGCACATCTCTCAATCAGCGCATCACCGGCTCGAGGGAAATTTTTGGCACTCACAGAAGCTATCCTTCCCTCACCAACAAATCAATTCCATCTAGTTAGCTCAAGGGAAGGAGCCTTTTTGTTTACTGTTGCAGATGTGAAATCAGAAAACCAACTCACTCAAGGAGGAACAGTTTTTGTAAAAATCAATGTAAAAATCTCTGCAGCAAAGGCAAGAAAGGCCTGTTTTGTATAATTTGTGAAAAGAAAGCTTGGTGCTGGTACTGGAGCACTCTTCTCGCACCATCCATTTCAGTTTCTAAATATCCTACTTTGAAGTAATAGAATCTATCTTATTTACAAAAAGAAATCCAACAAGTTCTCCAACTCTTAAAGGACAACCTAACTCCGGTGCAGAATCGAATGAAACAACAAGCAGATTAGTATCGTAGTGAAAGAAGTTTTGAGGTACACGTCTGGGTATTTTTATAGCTACAACCATACAAGAAAATGTCCTACAAGAAAGCTAATAAGGATAATAAATTATCACCCAGGTACTACATTCCTTACAAGGTGTTGCAAAATATTGGTACTATGGCATACAAATTGGAGTTGGCTACATCTTCTAGAGTACACCCAATTTTCCATGTTTCACGCTTAAAGAAGGTTATCAGTGATAAGCTTCCAGTTCAAACAGTGTTGCGAGAACTTGATGAAGAAGGAAAAACCATATTTGAGCCTAAAGCAGACATGGAAACAAGAACCTGACAACTGCGGAATCGATCAATTTCAGAGTATCTCATTAAGCGAAAGAACTTACCCACTGAAGATTCCACATGGGAGGATGATAATTTTATACAGAAGCATCTGGAACTACTCAAGAATTGAGGACAACACTTTTTTGAAGGAGAGGGGCATGCTAGGTCCCTATAATACTAGTGTAGCCCCCTTATCGGTATTGTCAGTGTAGCCCCCTTATTCTTATTGTTGTGCCCATGTTGCCCCCATATTGTTATTGTTGTGGCCCATAGAAGCCCATTATTGTTATTGTTGTGTCCTTACATTATTATTGTTATGTAGGCATTGATTATATTGTGACCCCTTCGACTCCTATATATACAAAGGAGACATTGTCATTTGTATCATCCAAGAATTGTTCATTTATGTAATTTCACACTTTTCAAATGTTTACTAGTTATTATATGAAAAAGGACAATCTATATAATATTTCCATATTAAATTTATTTTTATATTTTTAAAAAATGAAAAAAAAATAGAAGCATTTTATTATTTTATTTTATAATTAGAAAAGTATTTTAAAATATTAAATATAGAGAAAATTAGCATACTTGAAACAGTTGGTATAGGATGTTGTACAAGTTTTACAACTATAGAGGGGTTTTTATACAAATTTATGACAATTAAAAATTTAGAAATGATAATAACAAATATTAAACACGTTAATAGGTTAATGGTCTGAGACACAAAGGCATGTTGTAGGAGTGAAAGTCTTCCCCCTTATGGATAGTGATGAGCCTCCTACATAAGTATAAATCAAGGCCCATCTCACCATCCTTTACCATATATTTACCTCTCTCTTTACATTTTATGACACATTTTTGGGCTATAATGTGTTCATTAGGGAGATTAAGGACTATTTATCACATCATGTAGCCTAACATGTTAAATGTGTAGGAAAAAGGGTATTTATTGTGCAGAAGTACATTGGGGACCAGTTGGAGGAAATGTAAGAGGCTCATTCCCTGCATTAACTCACCAACAACTTAGTTGGCTATTAGGCACTTACTACACTCAGTCGTTGTGAGGATCTCCCGAGACTAGATGCACTTTTATAAGGATTTTGGAGGGAAACAACCCTCCTTCCAAGGAGGTTTCCCCCTCACTCATTTTGTATAAATAAAAGAGCCCAAGAGCTCAGTAGGATTTGATTTTGTAGAGGAGCATAGTGACTGTTAGACCTAGAGCTTGTTACTTTTCATCATGACTATCATAATATGCCCTCCCTCTCAACTGGGGAGAGATACCCAGCTTTCTTCTATCAGGCTCCCTCTTAACTTAAGGAGATCAACAACTTCCTTCTTTAATATTAGGATATCATTATTCTTTCAAGGCTTAACTCTTCCTTATGGTATCAAGGTCACCTTTGATCAACATTATTCTTAGAGCTTCATATATCATACTTCATCACCATCTTTAATTACGAACATCTTCAATATCTTGAAGATTGCAAAATATTAATAGCAAGCACAACCAAATACAAACATATAGAAGCATGAAGATAAACAGGAATGAAACAAATTACAGAGATAACCATAAACACAGATATGCAACAGAAATAATACTTCATTTCATTAATATAAAATACTGAAATATGCTTACAAATAGT
The DNA here is from genome assembly GCA_000404065.3 of Pinus taeda. NCBI lineage: Eukaryota > Viridiplantae > Streptophyta > Pinopsida > Pinales > Pinaceae > Pinus > Pinus taeda. The sequence goes on along the minus strand of APFE030052831.1, from coordinate 23,969 downwards.
AATGGAAATAAACCAGCTAGGGTGATGGTAGCTTATCTCTGAGAAGAGATGTGGCGGCTACATGCCTCTGAACTATGTTACAATGAGGCTCGAAGGCCTATTTATTGTTGAGAAACAATGAAAAACCCTTAACATCCCAAAACCTAACCCTAGAAGAGATGAAACGCCAAATTGTGGGCCCCGTTTGGGTAAATTGGTACATCAATTTCCCGGGGTCGTAACTTTGGCATACGATCTTCGTTTGACACATACAATAGCTCGTTAGAAAGATCTATCCAAGCACTACCACTTTGGGAAGGGAAACATGGGTCCATGGACCCATGTTGCCCCAAGATTTCCCAAAAAATGTCGTTTAGGGCCTCAAAACGACTCCGGAAGTTCAAGACCCGAAAAAACTGCTAAAAATAGTAAACGGTGCTACAATTTAGGAAACTGAAAGAGACACTTATGGGGGTCCAAATGGGATAGGTGGGTGGCCACCAACATCCACCTGGATCATTCCTCCCCCCTTAGGAAGAAATGGTCCCCATTGCGTTGAGTTCCTCCTTGGGATGAGGAAGCTTCTGCTGAGTTGGGTTGCTGGTGAGCTGTTCTGCAATCTCTAATGTGTCCAGTAATGGTGGGAAGCATGGTCGACGACGGTCCACATTAAACACTTGGTGCAGGTGAAGGAATGGAGGAATGATGTGCTCCAAAGCACTGTTCCCCACAACCTTGGTACTGCTGTAAGGACCATGTCGGCATGGTCGGAGCTTCTGATGGGCTCTTGTAAGGTGTTCTTTCTGCAGATGTAACCAGACTTTATTGCCCACTTGAAGCTTGTGTGGTACCCCTGTAGGTGAGGAGAAGTTGTTCATACATTCTTTCATGACCGCATCCCTCTATTGCTACTGCTACGTGGAGGAACCCTTCGCGGTGGTCATGGATGTGGTGACGATCTTCCCCTTACTTTGGGAGCGAACCAGACAGATGAATTTCCTAGTCTAGGAAATGAGCTTGCTGCCTTTCTTAGCAGTGATCAAAGAGGTGGTGGTAGGTGGGGCTACCTCCGATATCTTGTATAATGAATCATCCAAAGAAATAATAACAGCACGAGGCCTTGACTCATACACAGCATGTCGCATCCACAAGTATGGCTGGCCTAATAGTACAACACAAACATCTAGAGGTGTAACATCACAACAATACCTCATTTGTGAAGGGCTTGATGTTGTAGGGAAGGCGACACTGCGAGCGGACTTTGAGATCTCATCCTTCATGAAGCCACCCGATACTGTACGGCTGTGGGTGTGGTGTAGTCAGTAGGCCCAACCGCTTCATGACCTCTGCTGAAATGAGGTTCTTTTGGCTGCCACTGTCGACAATGAATTGCAACGGCAAACCCTTCACCCACATCTGTGAGTGGAAAAGACGCTCCCCTTCCTCTGGATTTTCAGGCTCATTTTTCTGGATCTTGGTGGTGGCAACAGTGGCACTGGGATCCGCATCAATGATCTGCTTCCCTTTTCCATTCCCCTTGTCGGGTTCTGGCTTAGGGTCGGAACATGCATCTGATTCGGAAGCCTTCTACTCAGCCACCAACGACTGCTTGGTTCGACACTCACTTGTGTTGTGAGTGGGGCTCTTGTGGAACTCACACCACTTTCCTATGTCCTTCTTCGACTTCGTGGTGTTGTTCTTTTCTTGCGGCTTTAATGGGTTGTCTTGGGTCACCCCGCCTTGGTCTTGTCCTTTGGTCTTCGGATTTGCAGATCCAAAGTCTCACTTCTTCTGTTTGAACTTTTGCTCAATTTTGACAATGTATCGGTACACAGTGCCAAGCCAGGAGATGTTCAGGAACTCCATCTCTTCCTGGATGTATCTGTGTAGGCAGCTGCAGTATTTGAGTACCAGATGTAGATCAGAATCTTTGATACCCAACTGTGTGTGAAGGGTATGAAAAATGTTTGTGAACTCCTGCACATCTTGGTCTTGTCCCTGCTGCAGTGTGGTCCATTTGATGTATTTGTCCTCATAGCTTTTGACAAGTTAGTACTGCTCCTTGACGGCATCCTGGAATGAATCCCAAGTGGGTGCGGCTGAAAATAGTGAGCCTATAATTTCATTCTTTTGCTCGCAATAGGTTTCCCACCAGTCCTTGACGTGGGGGGCTACTTTGAGAAGTGTGAAAACAATCTTTTCCTGACTTTAAAATTCATGAACAGAAAAATACCCTTCTAGCAGATTTAACCATTTATCTACGGCATATGCGTCTATCTGACCCTCAAATATGGGGATTTCAAAATTAAATTGCACCTTAAAGGGCGTGGAGTTTCCAGAGTAGCTACTGGAAGCCGATGCGTCGCTTCTGGGTAGCCGCTGAAGGATCTGGGCAAAGTTGTCCATCATCGCGTTCCTTTGTCGCTCGAGGGCTTCTTCGAGCAAGATTTTGATAGGATCTCCTACCCCCTCGTCTTTCTTCTCATCCGCCATGGGAGGCCATCGGGATTTGTGAGGCCGGTCTTGCAAAGGTTCGACCAGTTCAAGCCCTAACTCCTTATATTCCGACCTCGTTGGGGACATGCAAAGAAAAACAGAGAAAAAATCAGACCGCTCTGATACCACTGATCCGGATTTAAACAGGAACGCAACAAATTACAGAGATAACCATAAACACAAATATGAAGTGGAAATAATACTTCATTTCATTAATGTAAAATACTGAAATATGCTTACAAACAGTAATGGAAATAAACCAGCTAGGGCGATGGTAGCTTATCTCTGAGAAGAGATGTGGCAGCTACATGTCTCTGAACTGTGTTACAATGAGGCTCGAAGGCCTATTTATTGCTGAGAAACAATGAAAAACCCTTTACATCCCAAAACCTAACCCTAGAAGATGAAATGCCAAATTGTGGGCCCCATTTGGGTAAATTGGTACATCAATTTCACGGGGTCGTGACTTTGGCATACGATCTTCGTTTGACGCGTACAATAGCTCGTTAGAAAGATCTATTTGAGCACTACTACTTTGGGAAGGGTAACATAGGTCCATGGATCCATGTTGCCCACATATTTCCCAAAAAACGTCATTTAGGGCCTCAAAACGGCTCCGGAAGTTCAGGACCCGAAAAACTGCTAAAAATAGTAAACTGTGCTACAATTTAGGTGTAGGTTTTAACCCCATACAAAAATTACCTGCATACGAATTCTAAATCACAGGAAGAATAAAAATGCTAGAGCATAACACATAAAACACGTATACACAGAGATTTCCCACTAGATCCCAAAACCGGGACTACCAGCTTGATTTTTCATTATTTTCCTTTCAATGTTACAATACATATTTATACATGCCGAAGCATCCAATACCATGGATCGAAAACCATCACGTCCAAAACCATGGACCGAAAACCATCGCGTCCAAAAAACATGTGCGAAAATCATGCACAAAACCATAGGTGGTCCGCCCAACCTAACATAGGGTCCAAAACCAAAATTTTCTGGGGCGCTGCCCCAGACCCCATAAAGTGGGGTTACGGGTACCCCTCAAACCCCCTGTTAACTATGTGGAAAGAATATAACACAACCCAACATTAGGAAATTGAAAAAAACTGAAAGAGACAGTTGTGGGGGTCCAAATGGGATAGGTGGGTGGCCACCAACATCCACCTGGATCAGGTATCATTATTCTTTCAAGGCTTCACTCTTCCTTATGGTATCAAGGTCACCTTTGATCAACATTATTCTTAGAGCTTCATATATCATACTTCATCACCATCTTTAATTATGAACATCTTCAATATCTTGAAGATTGCAAAATATTAATAGCAAGTACAACCAAATACAAACATATAGAAGCATGAAGATAACTATAATATGTTTATCATGTTATTACAATAGAAGCATCAAATCATTCAAACTTTAGACATTAGATACCTAAACCTAGTTGGGTTCATAATCAACAAGAGACACATCTTTTTACATTTTGGACCTCAGCTTCTTCCTAGGGTTTTTTTCATAAACCCTAGACTTCAACTTCGAGACAGAAAGCCTTAGATGTTAGCAATAACAATCCAATCATAGTACTATACATCTAAGATTTACATTTTAGACTCTAATAGGGTTAGTTGCAAACCCTAGATTTTCATCATCAAAGCTAAATTATGAAAACAATATCATCATGTCCTAGAATACCAATCTCTACTAGGGTTTTGTTACAAACCTTATATTTCACAAACTAAAACACAAGTATCAATAATTGAGGTAGTATACTCACATGTGCATATTTATTCACTAGCATCTCATATCAATATCTACTAGGTAAGCCTAAAATACAAAAATCAATACATCAAAGTTAGATAGACAACAAGTTTTTAATAGGCTAGGGTCTCGATCAAGCATACGAACATACACCTAGGGTTTTATTCTGAGGATCTTACTATAACTATTAGAAAGGTTTCTTTAATAATCCTTGATTTACCAAACCCTAAAGATCTAGTGTTTCAATATATAGCTTAGAAATTAACATTAAACCCTAACTTATTGAAACCTTAAAGATCAAGGGTTTCGGTTTATAACTTGGAAAATAACAACAAACCCTAAAAGGCTAGGGTTTCAACATTATTAACATAACACACCCTTAGCATCAAGAGGCTATGGATTTATAAAGAACCCTAAAGGTTATGGTTTCACAAGAATGATCAAAATGATAGTATAACGAGGGTAGATTCAATCTAATGATTAATCACCCTAACCAAAGTCTTTTAAGATTCGAAATCCTAGACATAACAATGTTAGTAATGTAAAGTGAATTTCAAAAGAGAATGAATATACCTTTTCTATGAAGAGAACCATGTAACAAAACTTGTAGTTTAAGACATACCTTGAATTGATATTTAACAAACCTTGTAGGACATTAATTCTTGAAGGACTTCCTTTGCCACACAACTTCTCCCATGCTTCAAGTTTATCCTTTGAAGTCTCCTCCATAACTTTTGTGTCCTTTCGCAATATTTCCTGTCAAGGAAAATACATAAAGAAGGGATTATGAGTATATAATTCTTGGGTCACTAAATTATCATTATTATTACCATTTCTTAACGTAAATTTCATCAATCTCCACCATTCTTTTATCACGTTATTTATCATAATTTATCGTATAATTCCATTTCATAATTATTTATGCTCTTGTGGATAAGTAACACTTGTTCTCCTTTATTTTTAATAAGTTGATGATTATTATGCATGATTTTTCCAATGATGGTTTATTAATGATTTTGTTATCACTTCACTCACGATTTTAGCCTCCAATATCTCTTCCATATTGTAAATTTGATCTTCAACTCATAGTCAATTATTCCAATTTAGAAATTCGTTGGGATAAAAAGTGACAATATTGTGTTGGACTTTTTGGGAAAATTAAGATAATTTGTGAAAATGAGAGGCATGGGCTATGTGTAGAACGGATCAATTTAGTTTTCCAATGAGAGGTTTTCCAAAATTAGCTCTAGATTGAGAGAAGAAAAAGTTTCTATGAAGGTGATTTTCCTAGATTTGTTGTTGTGACCATTTTCCAAATTCTCCCAATTGCAATACCAGAATTGACTTGTTCCAGGTGAATTATGACGGAGAGATCTTTTAGATCTAATCTTGTTGATTAATTTGTTGTGGATAACCTAAAATTGTAATGGAAATAATTTTGTAATCAATTTAGTTGTAACTTTCCCTTGCCCTTTGTGTATTTAAATGAATACAAAAATATGAGAGGGGGGCAGACAATTATTGAATTAGACGTAGAGCTCAGAGTTGTATTGTATCTATTTCTAATTTTTAAAGAAAGGAGATATCAGTGGAATTTCATAATTGTCTACTTGTAATCTGATCTAACTTATTTTCAAGGCAGAATTGACTCTTGGGTAGTTGGGCCCACTACCTTGGATGAGGTGTTGCCTTGAACATCTAAAGCAGTTTAGTTGTGTGCTTGTTTCTTTGAATTTCAATTGCTATTACTTAAATTAAATTTCAAACTTTTCAAGTAATTTTTTGGTTGCTGCATTTTCCTGATTTGTTGCTTTCTGGAATTTCTAGATTTCTATTAATTTACTGCTCTAGATTAGCATTTGAATTTTGTTGGGTGCAACAGGTTAAATTTCCAATTCAACATAGTGTGGTTTGATTTACTATTGATTCAAGTCATGTGGTTAGAATAATTCTTTTTCCTGTCATTTACTTTCTGATTTTTAAATTTAGTATTGTTATTCAAATCTTACATTTTATTTCTTGTTAAATGAGCTTGATAGTGTAGAACACAATCATGTAGAACCAGTGTTAGTCGTTGGTAGTTGATCGCATATATTTTGTCGATTCCCTTGAAATAAAAACACGTACCTCAGGTTGATAATTAATGTCTGTGTGATTAGTTTCTTTTTTTGTTAAGTAATTAATTTCCCCAACATTTTGGCTTCATTACCAGGGAGGCTGTCAAAACAGAGTTATCATACTAATGATTGGTTGTAGATGAAAACCTGATTTGGGGCTAAAAGCCCATATTTTGTAATCCAAATGTAAAGACTCCGCATTTTGTGGTCGCAGAGCGCATAGGTGTTAAAGAGTCATGGGGTTGTCCGCCCTTATTTTGGAAATGTAATGTTGGCTGTAAAAGATCTACCCATGGTCCACGGACCATGGGATTGTATAAATAGAGCTAAGCTCTAAGTAGTTTGGGAGGAATAAGAGAAGACGAAAGAGAGAGTCATAACTTTAGAGAAAGAAGCCTAAGTTTGGGTCATAGTGTAGGTAGAGGCTCTGCAGCTGAGTGCGTAGAGGCCTAGGGTAGAAGTCCGCAATTGAGTGCGCAAGGTGGGTCGAGTCTGTAATCGTCCGGAATTATCAATAAAGAGAAGTATTCTACAATTTATGCGTCTTTATTTCCTGTTTATGCATCTTGTTATGTTGGGTATGAATTTCACTTATAATCCTTATATGATGCGCGGATGCATGTAAATGTGTTGGTTAAGTGAACGCAAGTAAGAACATCTATTTATGCAAAGCTAACTAAGATCGATTAATAAGATAACTAAGACACCTAGCCTAGTTTGGGAGATATCGTAGTTCACTGCCCTAGCAACGCGAAAGTCCCTGAGCTGCAGGTAAGGGCTGCACAAAAACCAACTGTACCATTTCGCGAAGGTACTAAAGGGTGGAACGAAGGGCTAAGCAACCTACCGAAGGTAGGTATAGCCGGAATAAACTGACATCACAATGATATCAAGGGTGCGGAAACTTGGTTCTAGCATCCCCCCATACTGCTTCGGGTGAGACTTCAATCCGCGCTTCGCGTGTTGATGCCAAAAGGGCCAGTAGTGTAGGGATTTGTTTGGCTAACTAACATTGAAACTGGGTCAGGCCCCCTCAAGCCAACAAATGGTTTTGTTGTCGGGATTGGAATCTGCATAAGAGATGTGTGATGTCGTATCACTAGAATCCAACTAAGAAAGAAATTGAAGGCTAGTTGGACAGAAGGATCCACGAGTTTGCGTCACAAGAAAACAAAAATCTGCGACTAACAAAAGAATAGTGGCTAGACAAGTACCTGTATACGAAGATCCATGAAATCTTTTTCGCCTCCTTTCCAGTTGAGTTGTATGAGTGGATCGCGAAGCTATAGGACAACCACGAAAGGTGGAGGCTTGACGGTCCTATTGTTTGGACCTCGGAGTTAGTACAAATGTTGGAAGCCTCGGAGGACAAGAACGCTCGTGCTGTTGATCATTGGCTCGATCGCGTCATAGGAGGATTTGTGACTAAATCGTAGTCGACACCTCAATCAGTTATAGCGAGGCGGAGTGACGCTTTTTCAAAGGACTGCGAGGTAAGTACGTAAAATCTTTGAATACTTGGATAAAAATGATGTTGTGCAAAAAATGGGTTATGCAACTACCTTGATGTTCAGGACTACGCGAAGTGGAAAAACTTACAGTAATGAAGGAAATAAGGGTTCGGAGTATAGTGCCTTGATTTCACCTCCGCAAAGGGATGAAGAAGGGATAACGAAGGTTTCTTTGCGAAGTTCTATTCAGTTAATAAGACAGGGATTCCCGCGAATACCACCTCTGCCCACACTACCTCTGACTTCACTGCCTGTTGAAGCCCCGAAAATCGGGTTAGCAACAAGGGGAATACCCGCCCAGTCCGGACCTTGGTTGGCAGCTCCTTTTCCGTTTGGTATAGCGGGTCCGACTTTGGATATGGGACCAGTTTCCCAATTTATGAGTGTGTGTGTGTAGAATTTGATATTTCTGATCTAACAGTTCCTAATTAAGATGCTCTATTTCTAACTTTAATCTAATGACATGCTATTGTATTCTAATAAACAGAAATATCTAAGTCTATACTAACCCGGGGTGTAATCTTTCTATTATGCGATCTAAAATGATTTCAGATAACAATCGGTAATAAAGATCATTCAACTGTTAAAAGAAAAGAATTCAATATAGATGAACCACTTCGCATAAAAAGTTAGGCGAAACTGTTGTGAAAAACATATCGCATAATAAGCTACTCATACGTTAAGCATAAATAAATAGCTATCACCGTACAAAAGTGCCAAACGATAACTCAAGAATTCACGCATTAACATATAAACAATTGAACTTGAATACCACTTTAACACAGGAGATAGAAACAGTTAAGAGATAGAAGTACCATTTATAACTAGTTCTACTCATGAGCTTCAAGTGATAATGATTTATCTCTTCTTAATCCAACATCCACTAAGAGTACAAAAGTGCAACATGAGTAGCAGATATCAAATGCAAAAATCAATAAATCCTATTCCATTCATTCATCAAAACCTCCTCGGAGGGTGCAAAAGTGCATGTTCTAAGGAAAAGTTTTTGATAAATTTCTGGACCCTTCTCTAAATGCATGAGAAAGGTTTAAATACTACTAACTATATCTAAAAATAACTTATTACAAAAATTTAGGATACGGTTTAAATGACCGTCCTTTCTCTAGGAAAAAATAAAGCAAAACTATTTCTAAAATTAAATTTTAAAACTAACATCTAACTATTTCTGTGTTTGCTCCTTAAAGTCACAAGCATTCAACATTTGATTGAGAAGAGTCGGTTGGCCGACTTCAGCCTTTAACTGTGCTGTAAAAACGGAATCAGCAAGAGCTGGTGCTATCTTTTCGGCAGAATTGATGATGCATTTGAGAGTCATACACTGGCTGTGTGGCTTCACTAAATAAGCCCAGTAAGAATCCCAATTCAACTTAGTTAATATTTTAATTGCTCCTGCCTTTTATTGAGCCTTCTATCTCCAGCCTGCTTGCAGCTGCTATATTTTCGGTAGATACCCTGTAGTGGCTTCTGAGATTAGATTTGCTTTATGCAAATTTTCATTTATGCAATCCATAGAAAATTTTAGGGGCGAATGTTCGCCCTTTGGAGAAATTAAGGGGTTTTAAATTTTTAGTGGGCGAATATTTTGTATCATAGTACATTTTTACAAATCACCTCAAATAGCCCACCTTATTTTAAGGGAGAGGGTAAAAAAGGTAAATTTAGCCCTTTAAATTAGGAGTTACAACCTTCCATTCGCCCATTTCAAGAATAGGTTTTATTTAAGTGAATCCATTCGCCCATTTTCAAGAATAGGTTTTATTTAAGTGAATCCTATGGGCCAAAGGCCCAAATACCATATTTATAAAAAGAGGTAAGGTAAATTAATAAAAATATAAATAAATAAAGTATGGTAAATAAATAAAACATTTTTTATATTTACTCCATAAGTCACCTTATATACATGCAAGGGTGTAAACAAATAAAAATATAAGTAAAGTGGAGATATGGTAAATAAATAAAACGTCATTTTATACTTACTCAAAAGGTATGGTAAATCAATAAAAATATAAATAAACTAGACGTATGGTAAATAAATAAAACCTCTTTTTATATTTAGTCCATAACCCTCGTTGTATTTATGTAGGCTCAAGAAAGAGGTTTTATTTAAGTTAATCCTATGGGCCAAATACCATATTTGTAAAAGAGGTATGGTAAATTAATAAAAATACAAATAAATGAGAGGTATAGTAAACAAATAAAACATTTTTTTATATTTACTCCATAAGTCACCTTATATTTACGAACACTCAAAAATGCGTTATATTTAGGTAAAACCTATGGGCAAAATAATATGGGACAAATACCATGGACTAGATTGTTATTAATACCATGCAAAAAAACATTATTAACCCTAATATTAGTATTAATAAAATAAAAATGGCACATGGTATTGACCCATGGTATTCACCAAAATGGCACATGGTATTGACCCATGGTATTCACCTAGAATGTAGCCTATTTAAATGGGGGAATTAAACTAGCATAGATCCATCTTTACTCATCTACTAACCCCCGAGAGGTATCAAATATCGTGATATGCAAACTAGCATAGAGTGAAAAAATATTTGATCCCTCTCAGGGCTGGATCAAGAGTAAAAATGGATGTTCTAATTTAATGTATGTTAAACATTTTGGCTTGGTTAAAATAAATAGCAACTATTAATTTTATTAATTTTTATAAATTACTAATAGTAATTTTTAAGCTCCAGGTTTATGATAACCCATAGTAATACCAAGATCTTACAAGATTTTATAATTGAGTAAAATATTCGCCATGGCTAGTGAGAGATTCGCCAAAAAATTATATATACATATTATATTATTATATTATTGATAAAATCGCCTTCCATTTTTTCTATATACCATGGAGATTCGCCCATTTATTATACTTATAAATTTAGGGGTTCTTAAAATTTTCCCTGTTTTTCGTACTGCATCCCGAGAAAATTAGTAATCCTATAATTATATACGTCTCACTTAGTTTATCAACTTATTAAAAATTACAGAATAAGAGAGATATATATATAGTACCAGTGCAAACGTTCCAGCAGCGACTGCTCCCAGTTCACCTAAGTGCTCCATTCGCTTATCATGCTTCTCCTCCTTGCTCGCTTTCTCGTACGACGTCGCCTCCGAGTCGGCGTTCTGGTTCTTGCGATGGTGTTTATTCTCAGACATCCTTTTTGAAATTGATTTCAATTACAACGGTATGAAATGAAATTCAAAAACCACTTATATATAGAGGTTTGAATAATTAGATCCCGATGCAATGTAAGGAAATGCAGACAATGACTTTTACCCGCTTAGAATACTCAAATTGCTGAGCAGATTAGATTACATGAAGGAATGGTAGGGAGTTAGTCTGGTATATATATAGCCAGGGTTGAATATTAAACACGCTATACCGTGTGAAAACAGAGTTCACGCGTGCGCGGTTTCCAAATGGTCGGTGCGCCTGCATGGTCTCTCCCTATCCAATAGATAAGACCGACGAGGAAAGTGTGTTTGATCGGAGGTGCGCTAGTTGGACATTGTCAACCGAATGGACAACGCGTTGGTGCAGTTTCCAGAGTGGCTGCGGCGACCACATAGCCTGTGCTTATCAGAAAGTGAATGATGACGAGGAAGGTACGTTTAATTGGATGGAGCAATGTGACACTGTGAAGTAACGAATATTAATAATTAATAAATTTATTAACCTCATTCATAACCCCAAGTTAACTGAATCAGAATCAGAATAACCGGTCCATGGTACACAGAAATAAAGCTTTTTAGGTAAACATAGTTTAACATAGTGGTTAAACCGATGGGAAAGTAAACACATGTTATTTAGCAGCGTAATCATGCTTTAGAAATGCGCATGGACAAATAAAGTATGCACATTCCAATATACAAGTAGCTTATTACCTCATTGAAAAGGCCTTTAAGAAATTTATGTTACACGTTTTAATTAAAAAAAGTTGTTCATATTTGAAATAGTAAAAGATAAAGTATAAATTATGGTAATAAAGTTAAATTTACATATAATTTTTTAGTACGATATTTAGTTATATATATATATAATTTTTTTGGTACGATATTTAATCTCTAATAATAATATGGGGTTTTTTAAGGAGTGTTTAGAAGGATAAAAAGTCAAATTTTATTTATAATTGTTTTTAAGATATTTGAATCTCTAAAATATTGTGTTTTCTTAAGAGTTTGTTCATAAGAGGGACAAGTTTTGGGGATTGGGGATTTTAACTATGGTAAAACAAAGAAAATTTGGGAAATAAACTTGAGGTGAAGTTTCTAAGACTTATAAGTCATTAGTAGAGTCTTGAGTTATCTCATGGGATTTTATGGGATTTTTAAAAGGGATATTCATATTTTAAGTGAAATATTATTGCTCATATAATTGTATAGTGGTGATTGCTCTCAAGGCCTTAGAAATTACTATGGGAAGAACATAAAGTCTTTTGGTCCTAGATGAGGTTCCAATAGACCATGAGTGAGAAATAAAATTGCAAAAATACAAAACATGCCTTATATAAAAAGTCGTTACGGGATATCAGTTCCACTATGAGCTTCTATGCACTTAGGATGTGCTTCAAAGGATGATCAAGGGATAAGCTAAGCTAATTATCTTCTAAATTGATATTATTTTATTAACGAGCTAATGTAATTATCTCTTAAATTGATATTCTTTATTTAACTATGTGTAAGCCCATTAACAATATATTTAACCATTTAAAGTTAATCTTTATATACAAATGAGATATAATGTTATGAAACTAGTTCACAAAAAGATAGAAAAGATAGATCAACGCCTTGGAATCCAGCCTCTTCGAGGGGGAAACCTCCTTTACATTACACAAATAAACAATTCTTGAATGGTACAAATGAAAAGAGCTCCTTTCTATATATAAGTGTCTAAGTTGTCATAATATAATCAGAGCCGACATAACAATAATAATGTAAGCGCACAATAATAACAATAGTGGGCTTCTATGGGGAAAAATAATAATAGTATGGCGACTACATGGGCACAACAATATAATAAGGGGGTTGCACTAATAACAATAATGGGTTACACTAGTAGTATAGAGACCTAAAATGCCCCTTTCCTTCAAAAAGTGTTGTCTTCAATGCTTGAGTAGTTCTTGATGCTTCTATATAAATTCTTGTCCTCCCATGTGGAATCTTCAGAGGGTAAGTTCTTCCACTTGATGAGATACTCTGAAATTGATCTATTTCGTAGTTTTCAATTTCTCGGTTCTGTGACCTCTTCACGTTCCAATATGATTTTTCCTTCCTTGTCAAGTTCTTGTAATCTTCTGCAAATTTTGAATGAGTTCCCACTCCTTTGGGAATATGGATATATGTAAGGGGTGATGTTTGGAGGAACATTTGGTGGAATCAAATGAATAGCATGATCATGATCACGAATAGGTTGGAGGCCTTTGAGAGTCTCAAATACCTTGGAATGATTGTCCAACACGTTTTGGAGATATGGAGAAATACATGATTTCTATGTGGGATCCTCTAGTAAACATAATTGTGCAATTACACCCCGTTGTTCTTTATTTAGAAGCTTTGTCATGTTGTTAGAGTTGATTATCTTTCCAGGTTTTCCTTCGATACCTCTCAATTCAACTTTCTTTCCTTCCCAAAAAAATTTCAAGAAAAGTTCCTGAAAATTAAAAGCTATTGTACCCAAAGATTGTAGCCATTGGACTCCTAGTAAAATATTAGCTCCACCCATTGGAATGGAAAGCATTGGGCTACTCAATACATATTCTCCCATGGATGGCTTGATATTATGGCACTTTCCAGAGCAATTTATGCTTCCTCCACTTGCAACCATCAATTGACACTATGGTGCTAGATATAGGAAGCAATTCAATTCATTGGCTAACTTACAATCAATAAAATTATGGGTACTGCCCGAATCAATAATGTTGAAGCTTTCTTATGGAGAAGTTAACCAACTGCTCCACTTCTCAAGCCCTAGCCATAAATGCTAGAGTTTCCAATGCTAGAAACCTTAGCGTTCTCCACCCAAATCTAAAATCATGCTCCAAGAACCTGAATATGTGAAAGAGGAATTGAATTTGAAACAGAGTAATGAATTCAGGGCTTTGATGAAGGGGCATGAATGGGTTTTCAATTTTTTTGGATTTGTTTATGCTACCAAGGGATGAGAATGCTAATATGAGTATGTTTTGGAAGTCGAGGAACCACGCTAATAACCATGACGCCAAGACGAGTAGAGGTGAACGAGAATAGGTGTTTCATAATTCTCATTAATTGTTAATCATGGTAAGTCTTTATAAAAATATAGTATAGTAAACAATACCATTTATTAAAAAACTACCATATTAAATACATAAATGCAACAAAACATTAAGGTGGATGAATAAAGAAAATCTTTTCTTTCATCAAGGAGACTAACAAAGGTGGAACCCTAGGTAGTTACTCTACTACACATTATAGTGAAGAGTGTGAATGAACTACCATGGGGAAATGAGGAATGTGCATCAAATTATAGGCATTTGATAAATGACCAAACATTTCATAACCATATGCACCTTTTTCAATGTGAGGTTACAAAGATGTGTACCTTTTACAAGGTATTTTTTCAATGTATGTAAATCTAATTTTCATTAATCTACATTATACTTAGTTAATATTTAATTTAAACATTGCTTAAGCATAATATTTAGATATACAAGGAAGTTATTATTTGAAAATCCATGAATCCATCTACAGGACATTACGAGAATATGTCAACATCTTTCAATACCAATCATCTATTTGGAATCTATAATTAAGAAAAGGATTAATGTGTGAATTTCCAATAGAGGGTCCATAATTATTTATTTTTCTTATAATTAATAATTAAATAGAGAAGAAATTTGGAAAATTATTAGAATGTTATATAATAATAGATAAAGTTGTAATTTTTAAAACTTAAATAATTAACTTTTATATTTTAAATTTTGTTTCAAAAACTTCTCTTTAATTAAAATCATACAGTTTCAATAATTCAAAATTACATTTTTCATATAATTATTTACCAGAATTTAAATAAAATTAATAAAAAATATTAACACGCAATCAAAGCTAGAAATTTTATGGTACATTGATTTTCAACACACATTAAATGATAAAATGACAATTTGAAAAATACGATTCTAATTACTCCTTATTTTGAAATTCCAATAAATTGTAATTACAAATGTCTGACCTTATATAGTACATATGTAAAAAAAAGATGCAAAGCTCACAAAAACTCCATTTTCGTGGTGTAAAAAATTTAAATACAATACCGAAAGTAGCTTAACTACTATGTTAATCACTCATTTAAGCTATGACCAGTGACTCAAGGGAATTATTCCCAATGCCATGGCTGAAGAACACTTTTGTAGGTCTCGAATGGTTTTCAATTATCTATAATCACATAAACACAAATCGTTATTTAGCTTACATATTAAATTTAATGACTATATTAACGTCTATTCCCTTGTTGACTTTGGAATGTTGAATATAACGCCTATGATTGAATATGGTTGAAAATGATGCTTTTATTTCTTTCCAAGAGAAACGATTAAGGTTGGTTGAATTGTTGGTTTGTGTAGGAATTTCACAAATCTAGTGCATAGGAAGGGAATCGATTTAGCTGGAGAATAGATGAGTATTTCAGTTATGACATACTGGAATTTTTTCCCTTGTTGTAATTATCTAAAGAAAAAATTTTATTACAGAAGAATAATAAAATACACATAATGATGCAGGTTCTCCCGAGAGTTGGTGTTCCCTGGGTATATCTTGTGTTATGTGTTGTCACATTTGTCTTATGATTTATCTTCCATTATGCATGTTACAAAGCTCAGTGTGTTTGTGATTTAAGTTTCCATGATATCAATAGTTTATATCTCTTGGTTTTTTCCTCTAGAAAATTACAAATGAGTTCACCGAGTTTTAGCGAAATCTAACATGGTATGAGAGCTTAATTTTTTATTGAGGAACATGAACATATTTTATCTTCAAGAGAAAATTATGTGATTCAGAGGAAGCAAGTTATCACATCGATTTAGTTGTTAGGGTTTTGAGTAGTGTGCATTGAATTGACTAGTGTGATTTGTATTTAACAAGGTAATTTGGCAGTATTGCGTATATGGGTCTCATATCTGAAGACCAATTTAATGATGCATCTAAATTTCATTTGCTGAATGAAAGGATAGAAGTGGACAAAAGGGTACAATAAGGACCACCTAGCAACATTTGCAGAGATTTTAAGTTTGATACAGCAACAACATTTACTAGAAAATGAGGGCATGACTCAGGAAGTGAGATTAGATAGTTCCGACATAGGTGCGTGGGAGTTGGTGGCAATTCAGTTGAGCACAAGTAGGTGTGAAAGAGAAGGGAAGGAAGAGTGAGGGTTTTGGCAGATTGTAGACCTCAACATTTGAGAAGAATAAATCGAGTGATATTCAAGCATCTATAGCTAAATGCAAAGGTCCATTCACACGTGCATGTAGGAGAGAGAAAGTGTGCTTGCATGTGTGGATCAAATTGTTGGTTTGTGCAGGAATTTTGTAGATCCAATAGGCACGAAGGGAATCGATTTAGCTAAAGAGTGGATGAGTATTTTACTTCTTGTAAACTAGGAATTTTTGCCTTGTAATTCTTAGATGAAAATCCTTTGTGGTAGATTAGAATAATAGAATACACACAACGTTGCAGGTTTCCCGGAGTTGGGGTGTCCTAGGTATATCTTGTGTTTTTATGTATTGACGTCTTTGTCTTCTAATTTATCTTTTGTTGTGGATGTTAGAAAACTCAGTGCATGTGTGATTTAAGCTTCTAGAACATTTGTTGTTTATATTTCTAGATTTTTACCCTTGGAAAATTACAAATAAATTTATTGAGTATTAAGGAAATATAACACTTTTAAGTTTATTTGTACTAACATTATTATTGTTAATGATATTAACATTAATAATAACAATATGATCCTTACATAAATATTATTATATTAAAAATATTAAGTGTATATGTGTGTGTTATAATTAATAAATAGATATTAATAATAGAACATTGTTAATCTTATTATTAATATTAGTGATAATGATGATGGTTTGTTAGTATTAATTTCCTTCCTCATTACTTATATGTATTGATAACAATATCATCATCAACATTATGATTATTAATGTTAACACTATGACCTAAATGTTATAAATAATAGTAATATTAATAATACCACTAATATATTTAATAACATTAACAACAACATTATATAGTATAAAAACATTATTACATTAAAGTAAAATGAATTACTACATGTAATAATAACATGACAGGTTACATATAATAATATTATTACATTAATCATATCAATAGTGTATTTATGTTATAATTAATGTATCATTGTTAATAACTTAGCATTGCTAATGCTAATAATAATTGTATTATTGGTAATATTAATATCATTATTAAATGTTGTTAATAACATCAATACTAATAATAATTTTAATGTTATGCTTAACATTAATAAAAAATTATTATAATAAAACCAGCATAGATCCATCTTAAGTAGGGTTCTAGCATGAGCTTCGAGGGATCAAATTAGTTCACATGCAAACTTAGTTTAGAGTGCAAAAAATAATGTGTAAATTTTCATTCTTTAAATTTTATTTTTGAATGCTATAGAGATTACATTACTTAAACTTGTGATTCCCAAAAATCTTTGTTAGATTTTGACATACAAGCATATGCCTAAAAAAGTGTTAAACTTTAAAACGCATAGACCACCTCAAAAGTTTTAACCAAAAAAAAAACTATCTTTTTCAATAAATTTATAAGATATTCATTATTTTTTAAAACAATATGTAAAATATTTTAAACATAACATGTGAAATGAGTGATTTTATTAGGCCAGATTAAAATGGTTTTCTTGGTTATTAATATATTTTTAATTCATATTAAAATATTTTATTAGTAAACCACATTGGATATTCTGTTGTATTCAACATTCAAATAATTTCTTTTAACACTTTTTTCTATATATAGTGATATATAAAGTTGATGTCAACAAAAATTAGTTAATGTAGATCTTCAAATAGTTTTTTTTTTTAAATTATGTGTTAAAATATTTTTAAAAAGTGTAAGGTTTAAGCATACTACTCACACATTTTTTTTAATTCTAATTAGTTCACATGAAATTATATTCGTTCATATGGAAAACTAATTAAACAAGGATAACATGTACTTTTTTCCCTTTTAATATAGCTCACATTGTTTTTCTATTTAGAGAATATTTTGTTTTCATTTTAAAAGGAACACACATTGACATAGTTACATATCGCCTTCACACTTGTTGTACAATGAGCCTCTCGGCTCAATAAGTGAATTATTAAGTTTACTAATATTTTTGTTTAATATTATTAATGTTGTTAATATTCTTAAATTTTTTAATAATATATTTGATTTATTAATGTAAAATGATAAATTTATTAATATTACTAATGGTATTATTAGAAGTGTTTTATTAATATTATATTTTTAACAATATTGTTTTTTTTTTGTAGGCAAGTAGGAAACATTATATTACCAAAAATATTTTACATAGAGTACATTGTGAGAAGAATTCCAAAGCTATAGTTGAGATGAGGAGAAGTATGCAAAGTGCTAATTCTCGATTGAAAAGAGATAGGGATCCATCATCTCTTGTGAAATGGAAACCAGTTGGTCCTTTAGTATGAGCAAATATATGGTTGGAATCATGGGCCATACAAAAATCTAGATAGGACATATAAAACTAAACAAAGACCCTGCAAAAAGGATACCTACTAGTGTGACCATAGAAACTTAAACAACATAATAATCTAAAGAAATACTTTTTCAAATAAAGCATATTGGGAGACCTCATGAATGTGTTTTCTTCCCTCTGGAACTGTTTGGTGTTTTTGTGCTTTGTTGTGGTCTTCTTCGCCTACTCCAACATTTCTAGGTGTACCGTTTTATACGTTTTCTTCGATGATAAAGCAGTGATAGGAAATGGTCTCTTCCTCAAAAGGTTCTTCTTTAGTGGTGCGGTTTACACTTGTGGGAGAGTTCAACTAATTACCAGCCTTTTATTGAGGTTTTTTGCTGGGAAATGATCCTTGGACAACAATGCCTTTGCCTTTCACTTTTTGCACTAGAGGATAAGGGAGAGGAGGGGAGCCAGGTTGGTGTGAGGAATTAAATCAACAGAGATTTTGATGGAGTTAGTGGTTGCCAAAGTTAGAGGAACATGAGGTAAATCAATTCCTATAGCCCTCGGTAGATTGCATAGTGTCAGATGGGTATTGTTGAATTAAATACCCACCTATTCCATCCTTCGTTCTACTTTTCCCTCGTGCCCTCCAAGGTTTGAAGATGGTGCACTAAAAAATTTTGAACTTCCCAATGACCATCACCTAAACATCTACACTCAGCCTCCATGGAAGCCACCACGATGCATATGTAGGCTAGTATATCGGGGTCAAACAATTCTACATTTTCATCGTGCTAGGCAGAGTGGGGTGAACTCCCTCATCTTCGGCCTTCACGTCTCTCTACCCCTTTCTGTAACCATATTTCATATATGAGAGTCATTGAATCGAAAGCGTTGGCTTATGATATTTTTGTAAGAGAAAACAATGTTTTCACTGCTTTTGTTAACACCTACCTCCTGGAAGATGGAATGGAGGAGGAAATAAAGGGACTGAGACATACGAATTAATGGGATCATGAGATCCAATTTAAGTATATCAAGATGATTTCGAGGGGAATGTTCCACAGAACCTAAATTAATTGAGACATATCTCACTTGGAGGAATTGTTCGGTGCATGACTACAACCTCATCACTTTATTGATTACAGGCGTGATTGTTGTCTGGCAAGACCTAACAAAAGTCATAAACCAAAATAGCATCCCAATCAAGGAGTTACAAATATTATTATTAATAATATTATTAACGTTTTCTTTGTAAGCTTGGCAGGACTACATCTTCATCATTACCAATATATCATCCTAATTGAGCCAGGGGATTAAACTATTAACTTCACATCAAAGAGTGCCTTAACATAGCACCAAATTTCCATCTATCCAAAACTCATGAATAATAATATTATTAACATTAATACCAATAACATTACTTATATTATTAATAATATAACTAAATACTAAAAATAATTTTGTAATATTAAAATAAAAATTAATAATACAACAATAATATTATATCAACTTTATTTTAATATTAACAATTATTTTAAACCTAAAATAAATAATACATCAAATAAAATCTTAATATTTTAGCATTTAGCATTTAAAACCTAAACCTTGATGCAAGAAAACCCTCATAGTTATTTTCACTTCTTCAACAACGAACTGCATAAGGGAGCCACCAAATAACCACATTTAACCACTGAAAAACATGATGCAGGGAAAACCGCTAATGGTAGCATTTCTCTGCATTTCTTCAACAATGAAACCTCTAAAGGCAGCCAACAAAGAACCGCATTTAATCATAACCACATTTAATGATTTTTATTGCCTTTATCCATGCCCATGGCTAACCACTAACCTTTGTAGAGGAAGATGCGAATCAAAGACATTTGATAGGGAAAAGTTGGAATAAAAAGGTTGAATACAACTACTGAAAAACACAGAAGCGCCAAAGAGACAGAAAATGGAAGAAATTTTTTGAAATAGAGTAAGAATAATCCAAAAGTTGAATAGAACTACGGAAAAACGCAGAAGAGTCAAAGAGACAAAAGATGGAAGCAAATTGTTGAAATAAAGTAAAAATAAAGCTTAGAACTTGCGAGTTGCTCAAGCACTTCTATTTGGTCATTTCAAGCATGGTAGCACAAACAACTGCTCATAATGTAATTACCTATAAAAAAATAACACTTATATATAACCTTAAGAGGAAATGTTACGAAATCTTAGAATTTTTAATATTAAAAGATATCTCATTTAATTTTTTATCGATAAATATAATGTTATTTAAATATAACTAATTAGAAAATTCTCAAACATGAGATTTATATTAATTTAATATTTAAATTATAATTAATTATTTTTTCAAATAAAATTTATCAAACATATTAAAATTTATATGTTTATAAATGGTACTTATTTGTATCGAAATCTAAATCTCTATGAATTGTGTTTCTTTAGCAAGTTGTTTTTCCGAGATTTAAGTGTGTATTGATTTTTGAAAGGACAAAATGAAGAAATTAAATTTAAGAGAAAAGAAGCTGCAATAGTGAAATTCAACAACCCTCATTAAATCTAGAAGTAAGCTTCAACATTAATTATTACATATCAAGAATATTGTCAATCAATTCAACAACCCATGTCAAATCCATAAGCAAGCTCCAACATTACTTATTTCTTATCAAGAATATAGTCAATGAAGTAAGCCCATACGATTATCAACTAAGTTATTAGTTATGGAATATGATTACAAAGGAACAGGCTCTATTTCTTCGTTTATTGCTAGCTACATTGTACACATCTTGATATTTGTAGTCTTGAGCTCTAGTGATGGCAAAAAGCAAGCTTCTTGGATGAGTGGTGAAGGTTTATTTTTTTTTATTAAGTGATAAGTGGTTAGTGAGTTTATTGGAGTACTAATTATACCTATTGTCTTATCCAAATAAGTTGGTGTAATTCCTTGCTTATAGTCATGTCCAGGTTGATGTAATTCCTTATTTCCAATTGTGGGTGA
Source organism: Pinus taeda (assembly GCA_000404065.3). Lineage (NCBI taxonomy): Eukaryota > Viridiplantae > Streptophyta > Pinopsida > Pinales > Pinaceae > Pinus > Pinus taeda. The sequence goes on along the minus strand of APFE030052831.1, from coordinate 2,327 downwards.
TTTGCAAGCCAATTATATTTCACAACTTATTTTATGTGCAACATCAAAAATCAAATTATTCTAAAAGCTTAGGCTCTTAGGCTAGCACATTATTTAAAATGAAACAAATCCATCGGATGGATTAGAAAGGAGAGATGATTTCTAGAAAATCATCCTCTCTTAAGTTAAAAAAATGGCACAATTGTTAAAAAAAAGAAAAATAAGAGTGACACAAAACCTTACTAATAGCACAATATGAAATCATTCAATTGTTGTTACAAAATCCCAAAATTAACGAGAATTATTTCATTGTTGTCACCATAATCATTCCATTGGTATCATTGGATCTTACCTAAAGTTCCACCACTTAGCAGAAGTTCCACCACTCTTAGTCCCAAGAAAAAGCTCTTCCCAAACACTCGCCATAGATGCTAAAGTTACCCGGGCTAAAAACCCTAATATTCTCCACCCAAATCTTAATCCAAGAAGCCAAACATTTAAAGGAAGAATTGAAGAATTGAAGTTGAAATAGATTAGTGAATTAAGGGCTTTGATGATGGGGCATAAATGGGGTATCAGATTTTTTGGAATTTTTTATTCCAAGAGTGGAGGAGAAGGAGAATGAGAATGAGAATGAGAAGGCATTTCAGTAATCCACATTCATAACAGCTAAGCCACTTGTCATGGGGAAGTGGGGAATGTGAATGAACATCTAGGCATTTGATAAATGGCCAAGCATTTTATAAAGCAATTTACAAAATCAAGTTTTGAAGATATGTACTTTTTATAAAGTATTTTTTTTAAGTAGTGGAATCTAATTTTCATCATTATACATGTATAGTCAATTATAAAAGACACATTCGGTTTTTAATTATAAATGCATTTAGATACACAAGAAAAACTATTTTTCTAAAGTCGAAGGATATTAAGAGGTATCTTTCATTCCCAAAGGTATAATTAGGTTGACTAGTATGTTAAATCACTCTTTTAAGCTATGACAATTTTGCAGGTATGGAATTGGAATTGAGGTGTTGGTGGACTAAGAATCACCATACAAATAGTAATAACAATAACAGCATCACAATACTATTAAGTATTTACGTTAAAATGCTTATTAGGATCATAAAGAGATACAATGAAGGAATGAAGCTGAAGCCAGTGTCAACATGACGGATGACTTTTTCAGCGAAAGAATGAAAACCGTTTTAAAGCATAGGTACGGGGGCAGGTGGCTAGAAATGGTGATCTTTTACTTCCTTTTTGGCTGCCTTCTTTTTGTGATGCTCGTGGAAGGCATAGCCCCCAGCTCCCACTGCAGCTATTGCTGCAATCTCCTCCTCAATCTTGTGCCTGTGCGCGTTCTCTGGGTCCTTCTTTGCTTTATGTTTTTCGTACTGCATACCCAGTGAGAGAATTAGTAATCCTATAATTGTATACGTAAACTCTATAAAGCTGATTTAGTTTATCAACTTACTAAAAATTACAGAATAAGAGATATATATATATATATATTACCAGTGCAAACGTTCCAGCAGCGACTGCTCCCAGTTCACCTAAATGCTCCATTCGCTTATCGTGCTTCTCCTCCTTCATCGCTTTCTCGTACGGCGTGGCCTCCGAGTCGGCGTTCTGGTTCTTGTGGTGGTGGAAGTGATTGTGTTTATTCTCAGACATCCTTTCCGAAATTGATTTCAATTACAACGGTATGAAACGAAATTCAAAAACCACTAATATATAGAGGTTTGAATAATTAGATCCCGATGCAATGTAAGGAAATGCAGACAATGACTTTTACCCGCTTAGAATACTCAAATTGCTGAGCAGATTAGATTACATGAAGGAATGGTAGGGAATTAGTCCGGTATATATATACCCAGGGTTGAATATTAAACACGCTATACCGTGTGAAAACAGAGTTCACGCGTGCGCGGTTTCCAAATGGCCGGTGCGCCTGCATGGTCTCTCCCTATCCAATATATAAGACCGACGAGGAAGGTGTGTTTGATCGGAGGTGCGCTAGTTGGACATTGTCAACCGAATGGACAACGCGTTGGTGCAGTTTCCATAGTGGCTGCGGCGAAAGTGAATGATGACGAGGAAGGTACGTTTAATTGGATGGAGCAATGTGACATTGTGAACTAACGAATATTAATAATTAATAAATTTAAATCGCGCTTTAGAAATGAGCATGGACAAATAAAGTATGCACATTCCAATATGCAAGTAGTTTATTACCTCCTTGAGAAGGTGTTTAAGAAATTTATGTTACACCTTTTAATTAAAAAAAATTGTTCATATTTGAAATAGTAAAAGATAACGTGTAAATTAGGGTAATAAAGTTAAATTAT
>APFE030052808.1:0-10066 GCA_000404065.3 Pinus taeda | reverse complement strand
TTTGAAATAATAATAATAACAAAATTTATATTTTTTAATAATAAAAATAATAATAATAATAATATTAATTATATATCCTTGGGTAGTAAAAAATTAAATTCTATCAATATTCAAAATATTGTAAAGAGAAGAAGATGGAGGTCGCCCTTGGCTCTAGGGTTTCAGGACGATGCTACAGCGCCGCCGCCGCAGTTCCAAACTCTGTTCTCTGGTGCAGATCGACTCGGGGCTTGTCGGATAGGCACCCATATTCTGCTATCTTTCTCCGGTATCGGATGGTATTTTTTGCTGAAAGGGTCTTGCACGTTCTGCCCAACAGTGAGCAAGTTCCGGGGACAGTCCCCTGTTCCTGGCCGCGGGCTGGTGATGGCGGCTCCTGCCCAATCGCCCTGTTCATGGATAACAATACCGCCCCCGCCAATGGCTGGTTATGGAGTTGATATGAAGGTCTCGGGCCGTATATAAAAGGCAGAGCTGGAAAAAAGTCTCGGATGGGAAGTATAGAACCGATCCAATGGAACCTGGCGATACCTCTGTTTATTTTTCGGCAGATCCGAGATTTTTCTTTCATAATGCCTCTTTCTGTCAGAGGGAAAACAGAAAACGATAGGCAAATGAGAGATATCCATAGGAGGGCCCTCGGTCCGGATACCCTGCTATCATTTATGCAGATCCAGGCTTTTCTCCTCTTGCAGCTTCTCTCTGTCAGAGGGCCAGCAGTCACCGATAGGTTTGTGGGAGATTTCCACAGCAGAGATCTCGTTCTGGACAACGGCACTCCAGATCTGGAAAAGGGCTGGAATAAAAAGGCGGATCTATCAGATCTGAAGCGAGCCAGGAAAAAACAACTTGGGGTTTTGCCAGATCTAGATCAAAAAGGCAAAGAACCGGACCTGGCCATAGCAGAGAGCGTGTTTCCAATGCAAATCTTCATTAAAACAACTGCAGGCAGTCACGTTTGCATGCAGATCTGGGATAAAATGAATGTATTGGATCTAAAAGGAGAGATCCAAGACAAACTAGGAGTTCCAGTCTCAACCCAAATACTAATTTTTTATGGGAAATACATGCAGGATCAGTTTTCTCTCCAACATTACAAGGTTGCAAAGGACTCAACTATTGTCCTCACTCACAGATTGAGGGGTGGATCTAAGGGAGCATCTTCAAAATCTACAGGCTCCTATTGTGATGCAGCAAAAGGGAAAGGTTTCCCGAAAGGGAAAGAACCTACAGTTGCTCATACTCCTCCAGGGTAGTACATCGTGGACCAAGCCCCAGAAAACCCTTCCATATCGCTGGACTTACCAGAGGTAAAATATATTTTTACAGATCTAATAAAAAACGCTGTTATTTGCAGATTTAACGGTTTTTGGCCCAAAACCGATGCGTTGTATCAATGGATACACACGACCTGGACAGAAAATTGTCAAATCAATCTTTGCTCTAAAGGTTTTTTTATTGTAAATTTCTACACAGAAGAAGAAAAGGAAAAAATCCTTAGTGCAGGGCCATGGTTCTGGGGCAATGCTGGTCTGTTTATTACCCCATGGTTCCCAGAGTTCGACCCCAATACTTTGGTGGTAACAAGGATGCCTGTATGGGTCAGATTGCACAATCTGCCAATACATTTTTGGCATCATAATACCCTATCAGTTATTGGGAATACCCTTGGAAGAATGCTAAAGGTTGATCCAGAGAGACACATAAAAGGCATTTTTACTTTCACTAGGATATGCGTTGAGGTAGACCTTAGCAAAGGGCTACCTGAAAGCATCATCTTAACCTTCAATAACACACGATGGAAACAACCTCTAGACTATGAGAACACAGCTTTTAGATGCAGGGGATGTCAGCAAACAGGGCATTTTCTCAACGCTTGCAAAAGCCAGAACAAGAACAAGCCACAGCAAAGGAAGCCAAAGGGTTGGCAGAATATTGATGAGCTAATGAAGAAGAATGCAGCAGAAAAGAAAGCCTCTTCGAACAAAGAAGACGAAGAAACAGAAGGAGAAGATGATGATACCACTACAGAGAATGATGAAACAGGGGACCAGAAGGAAAACATATCAGATCAGAAGACACCACAGATTCATACAAATCAGTCAGAGACTCAACACGAACAGGCTGTGCTGACAAGCACGGACCATGGTATGGGGGGTAATAAACGGCAACATCATTTTGACTCATCAGATTCTGACAAGGAAACAGGATTGCAGAAAACCGAGTCTCATTTGGTCATTGTTCCGATAGAGCCCACTCAAGGAGAGTGGCGCAAGGTTGAAAAGAAAAAGGGGCGGAAATCTTGACGTGGCTGTCCTTTTCTTCCTCCTTTTTCTTCTGTATCTCTTCTTTCTCTTTTCTCCCTTTCTATGTGCACGTTAGGCTCCTAACGTTGCGTTAAACGTGTAAAGCTCAAAGAGCCCAGATTGGCGGCTTGAGCCTTGTCTTATCCGTTTAAGCTGGTGTAACTTCCTTTATTATATTTTTAATAAAAAGTTACCGTTTTTTTCTTTGGAAAAAAAAAACTTATCGGATTAATTCTCCACCATTAACCTCATCATTAATCTAATGGTCGTTGATCCACTCGATCATTGCACATCGCATATCACAATTTCTCTTGGCCAAGGTTCATTCACTCCTAAATGATGCGATGCGATATTAATCCAATGGTCAACATCAATAGTGATCCAACAGTCTGTAGCCCTTCAACTAACACACAGGTTACCAAACAACTTAACCTCGAAGTTGACTGTGACATCAACGGTTGAAAAGGAAATCAATGGATAGGAATGAGTGTGGTGCTTCAACCCTGATCAAGACACTCTTAGACTCCTAACCTCTGCAGTTACGCATTTCACTTTGGCTTGTTTCACTTTTTTTGCATGACTCTTCTCTTGAGTTATTCTTCCGCGTGCTTCTTTAAAACTACTACCTCTAAGCTTTGTGTTGATTTCTTTAATCCAATTCATACAGTCTGACCACTGTCCTCCTCTGCGTTCCTTAACACCACTTCGAATTGGAATACCTAATACTCTCTATATTATTTCTCTTCTTCCAGATTTCATAATTCATTCTTTACTTGACCTGTATGTACATCTATTAAATCCAAACTGGAATCACATGGATTTTACCCAGACAGTAAGTCTTTTGTCACTCAGAAAGATTTTCAGAAATTCAACTTGAATTCATTCATCATGGTATATCACACAGAAACCATAAGTTCCCAATTACGAATCACTTAACACATAAAAGGAATGACACACACAGTCACAATGAATTCAATTTCTTCATTCAATAAACAAATGTACAGATACAAATAAAAACTTGTTTACAATCTAGCTTTGGCCTGATTTGCCTTTACATGGTCTGTATCAATGGCCCTTTCTCGTTTCAATGCACATAGGCTCACAATCCAACCTTCCTCTCTTCTAACTCTCTATCTCACTCTCCTACTAACTAACTCCTTTAAGCCTTCGAGACTTACAAATTATACACAAAAGGATTTTGTTAACCAATTTTGGTTCAGGTCCTCAATCTTCTCAACTAAATCCTAAGAATCCTCTATGTCCTTAATTAGTTCCTAAAATATCTTCCTTATCCCTTGAGGATCTCAACTTCCAACTAATCCTAAGGATCCTCCATAAATCATGAACTACTTTCTAAGATTTACAATATCTCAATCCATACTAATTACTCATCATCACTCATGTTCTCCCACATTCGAGAACATTTACAAATATCCTCACCATATTTGTTAACTCTTATTCTAAATGTCTCACCTAAATCACTCAAAATATTTAAAATTACATTAATCAAATACATAGGAAAACCACTCTTTTGAAAACACAAGACCACCTAGATGCTACTAAATGTACACATTTTCAGAACCATGATGCTCCTACATCAGTTTCAGAAGATAAAAAAAAACTCATTTCAATTGAAATCTCGATGAAGCATGGGCCCACATTTCAAATCTTGTTTTTCTATATTTTCGTAGATATGGTCCAAGACATTTAGGGTTTTTACAGGCTCCCGAATTACATCCCAAACAGGTGACCTTGGGAAAATTGTCAGAACTTTCTCTTTGAGAATTAGATTGAAATTTTGTAAGAAGTTTCAGAAAGAAGAAAGTCTATAATTTTATGTTTATCGTTTTTAGGTCTGAAGGTCAAAACAATGACACCCAGAACTTCATACAAGTTCGCTCTACTGGAAAAGTATATAATCAAGTCTTCTTGGGAGATTGGGCATAACCCTTTCTTGGAGAATCCAATTTCGATCAGACTAGTGGCATTGGAAAGAGGAAGAAAAGGGTTGCTGTAGGTCACAATTTTAGACCTTAGAGATTCGAAATTTCAGAGATAAAATAAATTCAAGATCGAGGTCCTAAAAGTAAGAAAAAGAATGACTCGAATCAAGAAAATAGGAACACCTAGTAACCAAAATTGGATGGAAGATTTGAATAATGTGATCAAAGTTAAGATAAATAGTTTTATCTATGCCATGGAAGCTAATATCGATGGTATGGAAGTATATTTGAATAAAGGCATGAAATATTTGAAGAGAGACATGGAAGGTTTGAAGGAAGGTGGGACAAAGCTGCTACAAGAAAGACCTCCTAATGGAAAAAATGTCGTAGAGGAAGCTCATGATGAAAAAAAAAGTCATGTTAATTATGATTCCATACAATTTAACATTGGATTAAGGACCCCACATATTCCAAAGGTAGATATGAGGAAGTTTGATGGCAAGGATCCCATAACATGGATACTATAGATGGAGAAACATTTTGATCTACATAATGTGGAAAACACACAAAAGGTACGTCTTGCATCTTTATATTTAGAACTAAATCAATTTGTATGGTATAAGGGCTTTGTTCTCATAAACCACTTGTCACCTGGTCAATTTTCATAGAGGAAATGATAACACATTATGATGATACAAAGAGAAACACCTTCTTTAGTCAATTGATAAATCAAGAACAAAAGGGTTCAATGGCAGATCACATTAAGGACTTCCATAAATTGAATATAAGGTTAAATGACATTCAAGAGAAGCAGAGGATTTGTGTCTTCATAGGGACTTTAAAGGATAACATTCAACATGAGGTTTGTCTTTGGGAACCTAAATCATTGGAGAAGGCATTCAGGTTGGCAAGAAAAATGAAAGAAAAATTATGGCAACAAGAAATCCTACCTCTCACAATTATAAAGATGGAAGTGTTGTTGATCCTAGCCTTCCACAACCTACAAGGTTGACACCACAACAATTGGAAGAAAAATGAGAAAATGACCTTTTTTACAGTTTTGATAGAAAATACACTAAAGATAATAAGTGTGCTGAGAAGAAATTATTTTACATTGATTGTGAAGAGGAGGAAGAAAAGGATCAAGAAATATCAAAAGAAGAGGTTATACACTAGGAACCAACCCCAGAGAAAGAATAAATGAATCCGACCATATCTTGTAATGCATTGGCAAGAATTACCACTCCTCAAACTCTCAAGATAGAAGGACATATCAAGAAGAAAATAGGAAAACCTCACTTTCGCGTAGAATCGAATGCAACAATAGGCATATCAACACCACAGTGAAATAAGTTTTGACATAGGTGACTAGGTATTTTTACGACTACAACCACACAAACAAATGTCCCTCAATAAATATAAGAAGGATAATAAATTATCACCAAAGTACTATGGTCCTTATAAAGTGTTGCAAAATATTGGTACTATGACATACAAATTGGAGCTTCCTACATATTCCCGAGTGCCCCCAGTTTTCCATGTTTCATGCTTAATGAAGGTTATAAGTGACAAGGTCCCAGTTGAAACAATATTTTTGGAACTTGACGAGGAAGTAAAAATCATATTTGAACTTGAAGAAGTCATGGAAACAAGAACCCTACAACTATGAAATTGATCAATTTTAGAGTATCTCATCAAGCAGAAGAACTTACCAGCTAAAGGTTCCACATGGGAGGATGAAAATTTTATACAGAAGCATCCATAACTACTCAAGCATTGAGGGCAACACTTTTTGAAGGAGAGGGGCATGTTATGTCGCTATAATACTAGTGTAGCCCCTTATTGTTATTAGTGCAACCCCGTTATGGTATTGTTGTGCCCATGTAGTCCCCGTGTTGTTATTATTGTGCCCCATAGAAGCCCACTATTGTTATTGTTGTGCCCCATAGAAGCCCACTATTTTTATTGTTGTGCCCCTACAATATTATTGTTATGTAGGCTCTGATTATATTGGGACCACTTAGTCTCCTATATAGAGAAAGGAGGTATTGTAATTTGTATCATCCAAGAATTATTCATTTTTGTAATGTAAAGGAGGTTTCCCCCTTGAAGGCTGATTTTGAAGTCATTGATCTATATTTTCTATATTTTTGTGAGTTGGTTTCATAACAGCATGTGTCTTTACCATAATATTGGCCCATAGTAATGAGCAGGGCTACGAATATTTGATCCTATCAAAGAACACCATCAACATTACTAAGGGTTTGGCCCATGGTATTGGCTAAGGCATAATCTATATAAGGATATGGAGACCAAAGTGATAGGTGTGCAAGTTATGGGTTATTAGTGAATAATTTGATATGGAATAAGTATGCACTAGAAGTATAATGATGGATTAGATCCAATAGATCTGAAATGAATATACATTGAATAATATTCTTATGGGTTGGTTTGATTTGTGATGATAACTTTTTGATGTGTGCTTGTTACTGTGTATGGGTTTGACTGAAGTTTTGTTGTGTAGAAAAGATATGAGCAATAATTACATATATGAATGTAGGTTTTCTTCAAAAAATGTGCATATGTACATGGATCAGATTCTGAGTAGTAGCGTATTGATTCTGTGATATGGAAAGATCTATATGTTGGTATCAAATATGAAAAACATACACGAAAATATTTTGTAAGGGCCATGTACATATGGTGGGGTTTTTCTGAAAATGATGTTTGATCAGCTTAATAAGTCTTATTGTGTTTGATGTTGTATGCCAATAAAGTCTTTCATGATGATCTGGGTTTCATAGTGATTATTGAGGTTGCATGATTTGTGGAATGATTTTTTGAAAAGTAATGATGCTTCTACTTGTATGTGGTTTAGAGGTCTGTGATTGGTTCTGTAAGTGATTCAGTGAGTATTGCAATATGACAATGATTTAGTTTAAGGGTTCAATGTTTTGAGATCTGTACGTTGGTATTATTCATAAAAAGCCCATATATACGCGGATATTCTTAATAACATTAGCATATATATTTTGATATATGGTTGATTGGGATTTGCAATGACAAAATATTGTTTATGTGATGAACAATATGTGGATTGGTATTCTGGTGAATGGTTTTACAGTAACTACTTTGGTTGTTTGAAATTGATTTGGGTATCAATCAGTACATTGATTAAGTTATTTGATATGATGATTGGTTTTAGTTTTATTATTTGATATTGAGCTTAAATTATGGTAGTGGGTCTAGTATGAAAATTTGATGAAACATAGCCTCCATATTTGATGTTTTAGTTCAAGTGGATCCAATATGAAATTATAAAACATGATCCATGTAAGGGTTAAGGGTTGTATCCTTCAATAAGGGAGTCCAAGGTTCCTTCCAGTGGTGACTGGTAAATCTCATTAAGGGGTTAGAGCTCCCTTCCAATGTGTGCCAGTAAATGAGATCAAATGGTTTGGAGCTCCCTTCTAATGGTTGCTGGATAATGAGAGAAGGTTGTAACCTTCTGTAAGTGAGTTCCTGCATGTTGGTATGAGTCTACACTAGTACACTATTGTAATATGTTTATTTTTAATAAAAGATAAAGATAGAGATGACAACAATGGTGATTTTCTCCCACATTGGGTTTCCACCTAAAAATCCTAGTGTTCATGTGTGTTGATGAGTTACTTAAGTGTGATGGTTTATTTTATTCTTACTAGACATGGTTACTGTTTAGTTAATGCATATTCAAGTACTGCTACACTGGTTCAGGTTAAAAAGATGATGAACTAAATGAAAAGTAAAGTAAGTTAACTAGATATACGCTAGTTGGCTTCATAACACTCGCATACATACACAAGTTTACTTTAGTATAGTTGCATACATATATTTGAATAAGAAAAGAAAAGTTTAAGTGAGTTTTAAAATACGATTCACACCTCCCCGGGCCCCCCGCCCCACTCTCAGTGTTTTTCCCAACATAGATCAACATGATATTAAAGTACATGAAAGCGTAACATCATATATAGGAAAACAATCTATTGTTTGTATTAATAGAAATGGAGAGGGTTACAACAAAAAATAGGATTTGATCTTGTATAAGATATCCCCAAGTTGACTTGTCCTTTTCTTTCCGTCACCATAATGCATGGAATAATGACTCTCAAAGCAACAACATGAGCATGGAATCAATCTCCAAAATCCAACCCTTGGCCCATGGATGGTTGTAAATATATATATAAGGGAGTTAGTTCATGAATTCTTATCCATTTACCAATATATGCTTGATATCCACTTGATATGGGAGGATGACCTCAAGGGATAAGAGATGAAAACTCCAAGGTAGGATAGATAGGATTCGAGACTCTTATCTGAGGTAAATGGTGGAAACAACCTCAGGAAGCTTCTGGAGGAGGAAGCTTCGACATTCTTTTTGTTTTTCCCGAATTTCTAGAATCAGTGCACCCCAAGTCTATGGAACCTACTGGTGATCAGCGCAGGTGAAAAGAGGGTCAACTTCATAGTCAACACTGGTCCTTAAAGGGCTAGGGTGCACTAAGCCTTGAAAGCTTGGAAACTCAATAGTCAAGAGCAGAAAATCATGGATTTAGTAGAGTCATGCTTAGGGCTTTGTGTTGGAATGACAACAATATATTGAAGGATGCGAATTGGTCCCGTTTGAAGTCCTATTGACCAAATGTGATAGAATGGCCTATAACATTCCTATTACAAAATTTTAAAATTGTTGTTACATTCCCCAAATTTCATGTTCTTGAAGTTGTTACAATGGTGACTCAGTGAGTTGCCACAACGTTGACCGGTGACTTACTGCAACAGTGACTAGTGAGTTGTCTCAACACGTGAACCAACTTAGTTTCCTAGTTGGTTCACTTGTTGCATCAAATCCTTGGGTCACTATTGGGTGCACAATTTCAAACAACTTGTTGCTTTGTGGGTGTTTCTCCTTTTTCCTGAATGAATTTCTAACATTCAATACATAATTTCTAATCCATGGAAATTTATAACAACAAAATTTCTTTGGGGAACAAGCCATTCAACCATAATATTTATCTTTTCTAGGTCTATCTTCAAACCTTCTTTTAAAACCAAAAAAAATGAATGTAGTAACTCTCTTACAAAAAGGTATATTTATTCAAGTTAAATAGTCAATTATTTTATTTTAACCAATTGAATTTTTGTTGCACATTCCTCAAATGATTCTCTTTTATCCTACTAAAAATAAAAATGTCATCAAGGTAAAAAACTACAAATTTACCTAGGATTTGCTTGAGTTCCTCATAAGGTACTTGGTGCATTTTTCAAACTACAACATGCTCAACCATTGACAAAATACTTGTTGTGTACTGGATGTTGTCTTCATTCATCCCCTTCTCTAATTTTGATCAAATGATATTCACTCTTCTTTGAATATTATCTTACTCCACTCAAAAAATCCATAAGATCATACACTCTTGGTATTGGTAATATGTTCTTGATTGTTATCACATTTAGGACTTTAAAGCCCACATGCATTCTCCATTCTCTACCCTTTTTTGGTGCTAGCAATGTAGGTATAACACTATGGACTTTATATTTCTCTTATAGCAGCCTTATCTAGAAACTCTTAAGCTTGTTTATTAGCCTCTCCAATTTTTATTGTGGTAATCCTATATGCAACCTTGTTATACAGTATAAATCGAAGTATCAATTCAATTTGACATGAAATTTTTATAATTATAGGTATTCCTATTGGCATGTCATCTCCTTGTATATATTCAATAATTCTTTAACTTCTATTAGAAATTTCTTCTCTTCTTCTCAAACCATCTTTGG
>APFE030052803.1:0-13343 GCA_000404065.3 Pinus taeda | reverse complement strand
GGTGAACCTACAAATGCCCCTCCGTGCGCTTTAAATAGAATTCATGGACCAATCGGGTGTCAAGCCACGGATCAAGTGTCGGTAATACCGAGGAGAGAATGAACCGTCGGATCACTACATATCGTGACCGTCGGATCACTACATATCGTGACCGTCGGATTGTAAGTTACAAATGTACATAGTAAAGAAACACACTTTACCTAACTCTATACTAGACCAAGTTATACTTAACTATTCCTACGTGTCGGAATATCCTAACAGATTCAACCCTTGATGGCTAGAATAGGTGGTTTGATGCCTATATATTGTACTTTCTTAGTCATTTGTGAAGGTTGGACTGTTGTGGATGCATCGAGCACTATTGTAAATCACATCTGCAGTTTGGCAAGGAAATGAACCAGGGTTTTGCAGCATTTTGTGGGATTCTTGTGGTAATGTGAATTAGCATTGTTTTCTCCTCTGTTATTTAGTTTATCTTATGTGGATATGTGCCATCATCTCTCTTTTTATGCAATAACTAAATGAATCAAGATTAAAGGGTGGAATCTATTGATGTTCAGTGCTCTGCCTTAGGGTTTTATTTAGTTCTAAATGTTTTCTGTTGTTTGAAGAGGACTCGTGAAACTTGCATACCCTATCCAACTCCTCACCAGTCTTTAGACTCACCATCACATTCATTTCAAAGTGGTAAAACTTGCCTACCTCGCCCTATAGAAACCTCTGCAAATCTGTGTTGATTTCCCAGATCCAAAGCTCTCTTCCTCATCTGATCCAACAACCAACCATTAAAATAAATCAAAATCCTCTGAGCGTATACCTAGCCTAAAATTAGTATTCCACCTATCATCTCAAGCCTTACTTGCCATTTTTTCTTTGAGATTGAAAAGGAGAGAGCCCTCTCCCGACCTGGTAGGGCTAGCTACTAGATTAAGCATGGTTTGATGTTACCCTAGACCTGCCTTTCTCAGCCTTAGGTAGATTTAGGCTATAACATAGTGGCGACCATACTGGGGAACATAGTTTTATGTTCCTTAGCAAAATGTAATCAAGTTCAAATATGATTGTTGATGTTGAACAACGATTAGACATAGGAAGGCTAAAATCATTCACCTAGCGACTCCAAATCAGTTTCGAGATCAAATCCAAGGACTCCACTGGAGGATGAAACCGACCAGTAGAAACATGAAAGGACAATATGGAAAGATCAAGTATTCAAGTTGGAATTTCATCTAAAACATTATGTTCTTTGTTATAAATTATTTCTTCTCTCTTCCTGAGAATTTCAAGAAGGCTTTGCAAAGTATATTGTATTTGAGAAAAGATCCTTGGCTTGCATTTGATTCCTCCCCTTTGAATATTGTGAATACCAAAGATATGCATGCCTTTGAGCTTGATCAAGACCCTTTTTCTAAAGCTTGTGATGACCATCTTCAAACTGATGAGCCTCAAGAGACCAATACTGATTCTACACCTTCTGTACATATTCCTATACCTTGTAAAATTCCAAATAGATAAAAACCTCTGATTTTACCTCCTATATCCCATGGTTTCCCTAAAAATCATGACCTATATCTACCAATATTTGATGGTGAATGTGACAACATCACTGCTCAGAGACATGTACTAAGTTTCGAGTGTTTTCTTGAACTTCTGGAAGTTGATGAAGAGGACATCAATATTAGGCTTTTTTCTCCTTCTTTGCAAGGAAAAGTCAAGAGATGGTTCAAAACCCTGCCTGATGCAAGAATCTTAGATTTCCAACAGTTTGTCAAATTTTTCCTCGACATGTGGATGATCAGACAGAATCCTTTCTTGATTCTAGAAGAGTACAACTAGTTGAAAAGACAGCTAGGGAGACAATACAACAATTTTCTGCCAAATTTAACCAAGTCTAATTTTTTATGTCGCTTAATATAAGACTCCTCCTGGATCCGCTCTCTTGCACTACCCGAAAGCCTTTGATCTCGAAATGGAGTTTTAGATGAGGGAAAGGAACCTTGCAACACTTGAAGAGATGTAGAACAATGCAGTAGATGTAGAGGTTAATTTGTTGATCAGAAGGGCAAAGTTGAAGGAAGAAGAGATGAAAAACATAGATTGAGAAGAATTAACATCTTTGGAGGTAAATCTTGACCTTTTGGTAAGTGTAGTGGAAGACATGATGTAGAAGATCACCACAAGGAATGAGTATGATGTTCAAGACCATGGCTCGCTGATTGAAGAAGAATAAGTTGTTGATCCAAAACATTTTCTTTCTTATCCCGATTGTAATAAATCTGATAATGATTGTTTTATAGATCATCTTGGAGAAGAGAGATATATTGATATGACATGTATGCTTGATGATGTTTTTTATACTAATGAATTCCCTAAGTTTGATCAGTATGAGGATGATTATGTTCTTCGAACAGAAGCTAATCTTGTAGACAAATCAAAATCTAGTTTGTGGGAAGAGGAAGTTCACTTTCAGCTCAAATACAGTGATCAACTGTTGCATATCATCTATGGAGGTGAGGAGGAAAGTGCAGCAAATTTTGAAGTAAGTGAAGGATCTTTGCCCTTTTGTTTTTCTTCATTTCAGTTCATTAGAGACAACTTTCATGCAATTAGAAATCAACTGTCAACAAGTCTTACTCTGGACCATCTTGAGGGCAATGAAAACCTTGTTCAAGACTTTTCATATCCAGAGTTGTAGCCTCCGAATGTCATTGATTGTCAATTTGCAAATGAAGACTTGGAAACTAGACCATATGATCAAATGATGCCAGATGATTCCATACCATTTTGTTTTGAATCATTTCAATTTTTGAAGGGAAAATTGCATAGAATATGTTCAAATGAGCAGCCCTTAGGGAATGATGTAATCTCATCGGAACCAATAGAAAATGGGTTGCAACAATATTTTCAAGTTTTTCATGATCTAATAGCTGATGTGTTGGATGATTCCTATAGTCAAAGTCCTTCTCCACTAGCTAACTATGAGCTTGAAACAAGTATTGATACAAACTTGATCTGGCAACTGGTTTGTTTGTCATTTTCAGCGACAGTATCATCACAAATCTCAGATGAAAGCTTGCATTCATGGTATGAGGAGAAGAAAATTAATCCTTTGGATGAGCTAAGTTCCAGTGTGCATGAATTTCAAGATCCTTATGCAGTGTTTTTGGAGTCAGATAGGGAATCCATATTATTCAACGGATCTGTTTACAAGTTTTCATGGGAGTTGTCTTTCAGTAGTTTTCTCTTGTTGTTCATAAGCAAGCACTTGTGGAGAATGCAAATAGTAGCCAGAATGCGTAGTTGGTTTCATTAGCTATTTCATTTCACTCGATCAGGTGATGAATGGAACAACTAGAGTAGGTTTTATTGAATAAGCTCAATTTTGAGCTTATTTTCTAGTTTGTCAGTTTTCTTTTAGTATTGCGTCAATTTCATTTGATTTATGAGCCTTGAGTCTTGAGTTTTCATGTTTTTATTGCCAAGATAGTGATTCCATATTGCCCAATGGATAAGGCACTGGTATGCTCTCTCAAAGATCTGCGGTTCTTGGCACCTCCAAGGAGCTACCATCCCCATTGGAGCCTATGTTAGTGTCAGTCTTTGAAGCCTTCCTCCAGTGATCAAACATGCTCTTACAAAGTGGTCTTAGGGTGACAAAGTCAAATTTTGTCATTTTAGTGAGTCTTCAAGTAAAATTTGGTCTCTAGGTATTAGGTCTAGGGTTTGTTTTCACTCCTTCCAGAGTTTTCCATGTGTCAGTCCATGTCACCACTCAGCTGAGTGTACCATCATTCAAAGAGTTTTCATCATCATTTCAAGTTCCAATGGGTCATTTTACACTTTGTTCGTGCTTCAGTTGTACTTGGGTAAGGCTCATTTCCTTCTCCTAGGGTTTTGAAGGTAATTTCTCTTGGATGGTCAAATCATCAACAAAACTTGTGTCCTGATGTTCATACACCTTCCCCTATCCTTAATGTACCTTATTAAACACTTCCCATCAATGATATCTCTCAAATTCCTTATTTTCCCACAAACCCTAGTTTCTTGCTACAATCTGACAATTTTCTAGGCTAGGCCTGTGTTTTTCCCTTTTGGACCCCTTCCCCTCACTCAATATTTGAAATTCCACTTTCCCCTATTTCCTAACATCCATCCGTACTTCCCAAAATTTTCTCAAGAATCTAGAAGCCCCTTATCCCCTTCATTTCACTTCATTTCGACAAATCCCCTGTTCCACAAATTGGGATAGGTTTTACTCAAATGTTGTTTCTGAGCAAGGAAAAATGAATTTGGAAAAAGTGAGAGAGGTTTTTGTCCAAAATAGGCCAAGGAAGAAAAAAATCCTTCACTTTTAACATAGGTGTCATGGTTATATAGAAATGTGAAAAATACAAGTTGCCTCAGGATATTTAATGCACCTCTAAAGTGACCTTGGGAAAATCAAGATTTCTCCTAGCTTGGTTGGCCAAATGACTTGCTTGATGAGTAAAATGATAACAAGACACAAAGATATTTCCAATAAGCTATCATGAGCTAAATTGTTAATTGAGGAAGATCCTCAAAAGTTGACTACAACAACACTCTGCATTTAGGAAGCCTCATTTTCCACATTCTGACCAGTCATGGGCGATTTGACTTTTAATAGGGAAAATGACCTTCAAATTAGAAAATTCAAGATGTTCTGGAATGTAGACTCAGTAAGCTTTCCAACGAGCTATTCTGTACCCAATTTAGACATTGGGAAGGCCTCCAAAACTTGATCTGAATGCAGCATTATGCGTAGAATCAGTGGCGTTGCACATAGAGATTTTCAACATAGGCTTTTCCAATAGGTGTGTAGTGCCACCAGTGCTACGCTTTTGATGGGGGTCTCCGTTTCAAAATAGTTTACATTTTTGGAATCAACATGAAAATTTATGCATGCTCAAAAAATTGTTGAGAAATTTTGACAAGTTTTGAACCTCCAGAAGGGCCAAAAACACCTAAAAAGTGACCTCTCTGCCACTTTTTTGCCACATAGGAAGAAATCTTGGGAGATTTCGTTTTTGGAGGGGCAAATGGACTCCAAATCAAAAGATTCAAGTTGTCCTGGAAAGTAGGCTCACCAAGCTTTAAAATGAGATATTCTTCATCTTATTTGGACTTCAAGAAGCCTTCCAAAACTGGCCTGGAAAAAGTGCTACGCATAGGATCAGTGGCGCTGCACATAGGAGGAAACTTTGCCAGTTTTTCTTGTTTGTTCAGAATTTCACCCAGTTTGCTGTCAGTTTCAATTTTTCTTCTCTCTTGGTCAATTAATGATGTAATATGATGTAACTTGATATACTATGATGTAAAAAATGATGAAAAATGACTTGAGGAGGTAGATACATCAGTTAGAGTTGGTTTGAGGATGAATGAATCAATTTCCATAGTTTTAGAGGCAAGCTGTTCCGTTGCCTATTTTTCAGTTCCTAGTTTAGATATTGTTGAAATAGCTCCTTTACTCATGGATTTGACCCCTGATGGCTAGCATAGGTGGTTTTATGCCTATATCTTGTTCTTTTTTAGTCATTTGTCAAGGTTGGACTCTTGTGAATGCATTGAGCGCTATTGTAAATCACTTCTGCAGTTTGGCAAGGAAATGAACTAGGGTTTTGCAGCATTTTGTGGGATTCTTGTGATAATGTGAATTAGCATTGTTTTCTCCTTTGTTATTTAGTTTATATTATGTGGATATGTGCCATAATCTCTACTTTTCTGCAATAACTAAATGAATCAAGATTGAAGGGTGGAATCCATTGATGTTCAGTGCTCTACCTTGGGTTTTATTTAGTTCTAAATGTTTTCTGCTATTTGAATAGGACTCATGAAACTTGCATGCCCTCTTCAACTCCTCACCAGTATTTAGACTCACCATCACATTCATTTCAAAGTGGTAAAACACTTGCCTACCTCGCCCCACAAAAACCTCTGCAAACTTGTGTTGATTTCCTAGACCCAAAGCTTCCTTCCTCATTTGATCCAACAACCAACCATTAAAATCAATCAAAATCCTCTGAGCATAGACCTAGCCTAAAATTAGTATTCATACTATTCATCTCAAGCCTTACTTGCCATATTTTCTATGAGATTGACAAGGAGAGAGCCCTCTCCGGACCTGCTAGGGCTAGCTACCAGGTTAAGCGTGGTTGGATGTTACCCTAGACCTGCCTTTCTCAGCTTGAGGTAGATTTAGGCTATAGCATATCCATTTGGTAAAGTAATCGGTTGCAGTGAGTATCGATTTATGCTGAGCAGAAGAGGGTGGATGGATTTATCCAATGAAGTCAACACCCCATTGTTGAAAAGGTTTTTCTCTGGAAATAGGTTTCAAAGGTAAGGGTAAAAGTTTTCTTTTGCGTTCGAAGATCTGGCATTTATGGTAGGAAGTTACACATTTTTTGACATCTGCAAACAAGGTTGACCAGTAAAATCCAGCTCTTATAATTTTGTCAGCAGTTGACTTCCAGTAGACATGTCCACAACAATCCCCTGCATGAAATTCTTGGAGTAATTTTTCAGATTCTTCTTTTAATAAATAGTTCAACAAAATACCTTCATGAGTTTTCCAAAACAAAGTATTATCCATAATGCAAAATTTCGAAGCTTTCATTTTGAAAAACCTACTCTTAGTTCTAGATAACCTTGGAGGAGACTACAGGTTTTGTAGAACATATATAATATCATCATACCAGGGGGAATCTAGAAAGGGCTAGTTGATCTGTGGAGTTGCTATCTCCTATTTGTTATCCAGTTCTACAATAAGATTTATGTCTACGGCTTGGTAATTTGTTTCTGCCATAAGTTTGGCCAACCCCTGACCTTTAATTAGCTTGGTAGGTTTTATCTCTATATCATATTCTAAAATAGTAGCTATCATTTTCCCCTCTTGCCAACAACGCCATCCTGTGTCAGGATGTCTTTGACTACAGCATTGGGAACATAAGCTATTACATGAGAATACAAAATATACACTCTGAAATCTTTAATAGATTTTACCAAAGAAAAAGCTTGTTTCTGCATTATTTTGTACTTTAATGAGGCATCTCTAAGAGCTTTACTGAAAAGGCTATTGGTTTTTCACATCCTTGGTCATCTTTTTGTTGTAAGACTGTAGCTATGGCGTGTTCTGATGCAAAGGAAAAGATAATGAAGTCTCTGTCAAATTTTGGGTTTCTAAGGACTGGTGTTCGAGTTAAGGCTAATTTCGAATGATTTTTTAGCCACTACTGTCCACTTAGTAGTTGAATCTCAACATGTTATTCAATAATCTAATTAGTTTAGCTAAATTAGAGATGAATCTTCTAAAAAAAATTATTTTCCTTAAAAATGCCTGAAGTTCTTTAATGTTTCTTGGGTGAGGTATTTGAAAGATAGCTTCATTCCTGGTTGGGTCAATCCAGATTCCATATTTAGAGATAATGTGGCCTAACAGTTTTCCTTCTTCCAACCAAAATAAAGACTTCTTTGGGTTCATAGAAATGCCATATTTTCTGCATTTAAGAAAAACTTGCCTGAGATGATCCAGGTGTTGTTGATACTTATAAAACACTATAATATCATTAAGGTATATAACTAGGAAGTCATGGATTTCCTTTGCAAAGGCAATATCCATTGCCCTTTGAAAGGTGGCTCCTGCACTTTTTAGTCCAAAAGGCATTTTAACATACATGAAGGTGCCCCATGGTGTTGTGAATGCAGTTTTTTCTTGGTCATCAGGATGGACTAAAATTTGGTTGTAACCCGAGAATCCATCTAAAAGTGAAATCCTAGTGGAACCTACTACCCTTTGTAGTATGTGATCCATTTTAGGTAAGGGATAATTGTCTTTGAGTGAGACTTTGTTCACATTTCTAAGGTCAACACATGGTCTGATTTCTCTTGTTTTCTTTCTTGTAGGGACAAGATTAGATACCCAATATGAAAATCGAAATGGGGGAAATAATTCCTGCTTCGTACATTCGTTTGATCTCTTTTTCAATGGAATGTAATAAAACAAGTTTAATTATTCTTAGCTTTTGCCCAAAAGGTTTCTGATATTCTTTCAAAGGAATAGTGTGTTGTATGATACTGGTATCATAGGATTTTAAGTCTTCGTAACTCCAGGCAAAAACATCCTAGAATTCTTTTATTAGCTCAATATATTTCAGCTTTTCCTTAGGGGTTAATGATTTAGACAATTCTATCAGCTTAGGATTCTCTTGAGTTCCTATGTTGCATTCTTCAATGTCTGCTTTTAAGGGCTCCATCTTAGGCTTTTTAGGAATATCATTGGAGTCAAATAAGTCCTCCAAAGGAGTCAATCCCTTGGGTAATTGGTTATCTTTGAGATTTATGACTTTAGTTTCATCATCAATTATTTCATCAATATCCATTTTCTTTAAGTCCTGAATATCTGTTTTTATGAATTTAGTAGTGTGAAGCATGTTTATTGAATTTTCTTCCAATTTGTTAATGTCTAACTCATTAGTGTGATCAAAATCTGAAACTATGTCTACATCTATATTAATGCTAGCAAATTCTTCATCTAATGTCAGAAAGTGATTAATCTGCTTATCATTTTCAAAAACTTTCTAGTGCTTAAGATTATCAGGTATAGCTAGCCTGTGCCTGATCTCAGCAGTACACAGGTGATTGGGCTGAAAAAGAAATTTGCAAGTGCTGGAAAACATAGCTAGGCTATGAGCTTGCATGTTATGTTTTCTAGGAATGGTTACAAGCTTGGTTTCTAAAAAGTGTTAAGGATTTCTACAACTGTACCTCTATAAAGTCATAATCTAGGGTCTCTGGTTATGTAAACTCCATTAATATATTTAACTATCAGTTCAAAATCTCCCATGATTTATACCCTTATAGCTCCTAATCCTTTGACTAGCTTGAGGCCTAGCAGGAGTGCTTCATATTCTGCCATATTGTTTGTACATTTGAAATTTAACCTATAGGCATGACCTTCTGCATGATCATTCTCTAAGTTATATATCCATATCCCTGCCCTTGCACCTAGTTTGTTTACTGAACCATCAAACTCTAAATGCCATAAAATTTTATGTTCATAGTTTTCATCTGGGGTAGTGGAATCTTTTTTAGTTAAGGCATTTGGATTTTCTTTTCCATCTGATATCTCTTGAATTTGGATAGTTGACCTTTTTTTTACAATTTCTTTTGGTTCTACTGCTATACCATTTGGAATATCTTTTGGATTAGTTTCTACATTATAGAGAATAAAGGAATCCATATCAGAATGCACTGAGTAAATGGGAAAGTTTTGAGGTTTCTCCTGACTACTCGTTACATATTTCATTAAAGTTTCTCTATATAGCTTCTTTGGCTGTCCAAAAATAGATATGGTGGCATATGACATGTCTAATTGTAGAGACCCCTGAAGTTTGGCACCCCAAGATCTGGACAACAACATGCCATAATTGGGTAGAATGTCTGCTACCACTATGTCCATGAGTATAGTTTTAGCAGGGTATTGAACCAAAGAAGCACATAAATCCTGTATAAGCCCTAAACACCTCACTTGACTGGAATCAAAGGAAAATAAATCCCTATAGGGTCTAGTGATGTCTAAGTTAAGTTTCTCCATAACAGATTTGGGCATGAAATTGTGCAAAGCACTAGAGTCGAACATGGCATTATGCAAAATTTTGTCATGGATATTGAGACTGACATAGAAGGGCGGTATCCCTCCTTCCATTGGTTTCCCATTTACTTCACGGCCAAAAATCAACTTGGGCTGGTCATCAAAGAGATTTACAGAATCTTCATTTTCAATGATATTTAATAATTTGTTTATCTGAGACCTGTAAGCATCATGTTTTACCAGTTCTGTCAAAGGAACTAAAATTTAAGCTTGGCCACCTATGCTCCAAGATTAAAGGGTAGGATTACTTTCTCTATTTGAAATTTTGGATTTCTGGCAACAGTGTTTTCTATGTTTTCTTCTCTTTCAGGATTAGGGACATCCTTTGCTGATTTTTCTAATCCGATCTTTGGAGACTCTTCTAGTGTTTCCTTGGAGGGAAGTGAAGTGGAAGGTTGTTCATTGTTGGGCTGATTATCAGACACATCTTCTATGGTGGGGCTGGAAGGATCTTGGTTTGTTTTAGAAAGGATCTGAAGTGTTTTTGACACTGGAATTGTTTTACCCTTTTTAGGTTGATTAGGACCTGTTTTCTATTTTGGTTTTGGGGTATCAGTAATTTTTATGCTTCTTAAATTATATTGCTTGTGTACTTCAAAAATAGCAGAGTCATACCCGTGTCTGAAATCAAATGGCTCTCCCGTTTGGGTTTGGAATTGTTGCACCACATGGGACTCTTGGTCATCCTGAGTTAGGAAGACATCTTCTTCATCATGTAGACCCATTAAATTTATTTGAGTGTCTTGTTCAGGGTCTTCTGAGTGGGAGGCCTCTGCATAGTTTTTTTGGAAAGGTAGTCTGATGTTCTAGTCAAGAATATTCTTTCCATCATTTTGGTGCTAATTTTTTCTAAAGTTAGGATTTCTCCCTAAATTAGCCTGTTGGCCATCCCAAGGAGATTTTCTTTCAATTATTTCAATTTTGTCCAACAATCTATCCATTCCTTTAACTATATCATCCATATTTTCTCAAAGGGTGTATTCGCTTCTTTTGCGGGTATTCTTCTCTCATTCCTAGCTTTGGCTCTTTTGGAAAGTAGGTTAGCTTGAACACTTACTGCTACACTCTGCATTTCTTCTAGAGTGGGGGGATTCCTTTCTCTTAACTGGAAAGCCATATCTGAATCAAATCCATCATGGAATTTGATGAGGGCTAAACTAGGTGGGGGTCTAAGGTCGAGTGGAATGGCAATATAAACACTATTGAACCTAGTGCAATAGTCCTGAATGGTTTCATGAGGTCCCCTTTTAAGGCTCTCATATTCAAATAAAGTCTGCAGAGGGTCCTTCCTTTTCTCCCACCTATTCAAGAATTGTTGGTAGATAACTCTTAAGCTATCTATACTTTGGGGGGCTAAAGATCTAAACCAAGTTCTAACATCCCCAATTAGACTCTAAACAAAAATTCTCATTTGAACGTCAACTGTGTAAATTTCATATATCTAAAAATAGTCGATCATTTTCTTAGTGTGTTGCTGAGTTGTGTAGTTTCCAGTGCCATCAAAAGTAGTAATTTTACTCTGATATTCCTGAGGCATGGCACCTAGGGGAGCAGGCATCACAAGGGGAGCATATCTATTGGCCATGATTCTAGGTTGGGTAGTAGTATGAATGGGAGTTGGGGTAATAGGAGGTGTTTTGGTTGTGGAGGAAGAATTGGAGGTGGTAGTGGGACGTTGCGTGATGATTGGCGAGAGAGGAAGTGAAGGGATGAAGGGAGGGGTGGAATGGATTTTAGAAGAGTGAGGAAATAATGATGAACTAGTAGAAATAGGACTAGTTTCAGAAAGTTCAGGTGTTCTATCGGTGGTAAGAGATGACTGAGTGGAATTCTGCAGATATTGATCAATTGACAAATTGGCTCATTGGGTTTCAAGTTCTCTAAGGAATTTTGGATCTTGGACTAGGTCCAATAATTCACTGTCAGATGTGGTTCTAAATAGGGAGAGTTCAAAGTGTTCATCAAAAGGAAGATCTTCTAGGAAAATCCACTCAACAGGACATGAATGTGATCTGAACAAAGGTCTGGGGCTCAATGAACTTTTTTGTCTTCTAATGATTCTTGGAATCAGGTTGGGATTTTCAAACACAGGGGGAGGATTTGGATCAGGGTTAGCCCTAGCATAATAAGTTCTTCCTGAAGCCAGATTTCAAGCTTTTCAATGCTATTCCTTTATGGATTTTTCAAAATAAATTCTATCACTCCTTTAAGATATTTCAAATTACGATTTTTAGGTTTCTTAAAGGTTTGTTTCAACTGAGGATTAGTTCTTCCCCAGTATGGTCGCCACTACGTTATCACTCAAATTTTCCTTAAAAGTTATTAAAATAAGGAAGGGATCCAAGGTAACTACAAACCAACTTTTAGACTCAGGTGATAGCCCAGATAAGTCCAGAGAGGGCTCTCTCTTTATGATTTAGCTATGTTTGAAAGGATTTTAGGCTAGTATTAATGTTCAATGAGGTTGTTTTGTTTGAGAGTGGTGGAGTTCTGAAACAAATGTGAAAAATAGGCTTTTATGCCATTGGGATATGGAGCCAATAAGGGAGAATTCACTGTATCAAGTCAAATTGTTGAGATATGAGTTCAAAAGGAAGGATAGCAGAATAAAAACAAACTTTGGGGCTTGAATGGGTGATAGTTCTACTCAAAACTAGAGGGCAATCAAGAATCTTGAAGTTAGGATTAGAAAGAGGAAAGGAAGATAGGTCAACTAGCAGAGGACAATTAAGAATCCTATACTAGGGACTTATTAGAGAAAAACTACAGGGATAGAGGAAGATTTAAGAATTCCTTTATCGATATAGTTTAGAAGAAAACATAGAAATGGTAAACTATTGATAGTAGAGAGCAATAAAGCTAATTCTGATATACTTTGACTATTTTACCATTTGGATTTAAGATGCATGAAACATTGAAACATATAGAAAGCACATAAAATCACAAGGATAGATTGCTTATTTGTAATTATACTACACAGGAATCTGATGAAATGTCGTCAACTTTCATTCCTTTTCTAGCAAAAATCCAAATTTGAGTACAAAAGCTTTCTCAACTTGATAACATAGATTTACATAGATGTTATAGAATCCAGCCACAATACTTCGAATGGAGAAGTAATTATACAAAAATTACATCAAAAATATCTCATAACCACATGAGATTTATTATAGGGAATACAAAATATCTTTTACAAAAAGATAGAGACAGATGGAAAACTGATAGTTGTTGTCCCTTTATTTATGAATGAGCTGGAGGTTGAAACTCGAATTTGCCTCTTTCTTTTGCTTTAGTAATTGTGGGTTGGATCTTTGATTACTTTTCCCTACTAATACTCTTTACCTATTCTTGATACTCTTTACCTGTTTACCAGACTTCACCTTAGTAAATATTTTCTATTTACCTCAGATTTACCATAGTAAATTATAGGATATCGGTCATATTGGTCCACCATTCTTCATTTGGTATCTTCATCTTGATCAATTTCCTGTATATCTCGTCAGCTTCAGTGTACTTAGTAAAATTGGGATGGATGGTAAACTGATGTTTCACTTCATGCTCAATATAGAAAATATTTTCCAAACCATCATACAACACTTTTCCTATAGGTAGTGCTTTCACTGTGGAAAAGATGGCTTGATTTCTGGCTTGTTTGTGCAATTTTTCAATGTAGTGA
>APFE030052777.1:0-20155 GCA_000404065.3 Pinus taeda | reverse complement strand
TTTGATGGTATTTTGATATAATCGAGTAGGAATTTGTCTAATTTAAGTTAAAGTTGTCTAACTTCAATATTTTAGGTCCTTCAAAAATTTTTAATAATGCTAAATCCATTTCCATCATAAAAATATGATTCACACTACTACTGCAAAATTAAAAAAACAAAAAAAATTACACATATTCCAACCACTTTAAAATAATATTTTTATACCATACATGACGGGTAGCTTTACCGGTTAATTTAACATTCCTTTATATGCCAAGGATGATAAATTAATTTGGAAGTTAGAACCGATGATGGCAGACTGAAACCAGTAGTGCACTTAAAAAATCAAGCAATGTCAGACAAAAGAAACTGACATCGCCCTTAAAAGAAATTTCTATTTGTCCTTGAAAATTGAATGCCGTCTTGGCGGCTATGGTAGGCAATTCGACGGAAAAAAATGACAGGAAGCCTCCTACAGGCTCGTTCGTGATGTGTTTTCCACAGACATCTGCCTCACAGGAGGCCCCCTCCTACACGCTCGCGTTGTGTTTTCCACAGATATCTCCGTCGTGTTGGAATAAAAGGAAAACAGATATCTCCGTCGTGTTGGAATGAAAGGAAAGTAATTGGAATGAAACTAAACCAAACTATTCAATTGCAATTAGCTTAATGTCTTCTTTTCTGTTTAACCGGCGACACAATAACGTTAACCGCTCTTCGTTAATTATTATTATTTTTTAATAAATTAAACATAAGAATATTAAAGTAATAAAAAGACCATTTACATGTCATCTATATTATTAATTAAACTATCTATTACACAAATTTATCAAATCCTTACCTTTTACCATTTTAAATTTTAAAATTTTTAAACCCAAATCCAATATAAACCACACTTTCCATATAATTATTAAATAACGTGGTGTTTATATAATGGGTATGTATTACCAAATAAATATATATAATGTGAAATAATATTAAATCTTGATTAATTTATTACGAGAGATTTTGCTGGAAGTTTTAGAATATATTATATAAGTATAATAATTAAATAGATTTTAAATTAATATATCTCTATATATAATTTTAAGTTAGGAAAATTAAATATTATATTATGTTAAAAAAATGATAATAAGTTTATATTTGAAGAAGGTGTTATTAGGGAAATTAGAGAAATCACATTACAAAATTGACTTTGTCCAATTAGAATATTTCTAATTGTATTAGAAGCTATTATATGACCATATGCAACATGGTAATATACTAAATTAATTGTATTTGACTTTCTCAAATTTAAAACATCTAACATCTATAAACTTGCCAAAAAGAAAGTGAACTTACCAAAAATAAACAGACAACCTAACTAATTATTCAGAGAAAACTCCACATAAATAATGAATACATCCCTAATTATAATATAGACTACTACATAAAGATCAATATAATAATGTAAGTATTCTGGAACTACCCACATCTAAAACTTCTAACATCTATAGGTATGCGCAAAAAAGAGGTGAACGCTTTAAGCATATTCATAAAATGACCCCAACATAATATTGCAAACATAATTAATTATTTACATGGGGACTCACCTTAACCTGTCAATCTATACTATAAAGGGTCATTATTGTCACTTTAATGTCTAATTTTTTTTCTATTTCCACAAAAAAATAAATAAAATAAATAATTTTAATGTTACTCTTTTGATATTTCTATAAAAACTTGGCTATGATGATTTTGATTTAAAAATCAATATCGATAGATTTCATATTTCCTACACCTAATAGGTAAAAACCTTTTAGCTCGTATTTTTAGCACCCATTTTACCTCTAAACATGGTATATCCCTATAAAATAATAAGATATGAAATATCATGAAGGAGGAGTTTCAATGAAAGAGAGCTCTTCTAATTTATACTTAAATTAATGACTCACTTAGGTTTTCTACCATTTATCGACACTTTTCTTAATATTAAGTTCCAGATAAGTTTCCATTCAAGGTTAATTCTGATATATTTTCCGAAGTAATATTATCCAAATTGTTATTTTGATTAAAAAATAGTATAAAAATTTGTTTTAGATTTTGATATTAAATTTTTTTATATCCTACTATATTACAACGAATTTCTCGCTGTCAATCCTCAATTTCTTGAACAAACTCAAAACGATATAATTCAAAACGATATAGTTAATTCAAAGGAATCTTTGACTTTATTCATCTATCAAAAATATTATTTCGCTGTATTCCATCAAAGTCTTCCTTAAAGTTAAGGAAACAAGATAGGATATTGGTTCTAGTATTAAAAAAATTGTATATGATAATCCAATGTGTAGTTAGTAGTCCAATCTTGAATGATATCTTCTAATATTCTGTGTAAATACTAGTTCAATATTGAATGATATCTTCTAATATTTTCTTAGCAGTTAGCCATTTTATTATGACTATCAAAATTTTCCGTTTTAAAATAATTATACCTGGAAAAATACGGAATAATGGAAGTGTCATAGTTTCAACCATTGTTTTTACGAATCATTCTAAAAATAAGAACAATGAAGTTTTGATGTTTTGGTTTCTAAGAATAAAAAATTCAACAAACTTTTAAGCTTATGAACAATAAAGTTTTGATGTTTTTGTTTCTCATTTTAAAAGTAAATCTTAAATCTTAAATCTTAAAGTTTAGGCTTCGACAAAACCAAATTTTAATTCTTTGAATATGAAAAATCAATATAGCTCCAACTAATTTTTCACATATATACGTTTGGCTTTGTAAGTAGTTTAACTACAAACTCGTCGGAAATCGTTAAAACATTTATTCTACAATGAATTTAAATAAGAATTATTTTCAAAAAAATAAAACTATAAATTTTCACAATCAAACCCATTACCTTATTTTCTATTAATTTTTAATATTTGGATATTATATTATATTTTCTATTTTTATAATTTCAATTAATTTTTTCCACATTAAAAATTTCTAATTTATCTTATTTTATTTTTTAATTTTAATATAAGATATACAAATATTTAAATACTACTTATACTTTCTATTTATATACTTTCGATCTTTTTTTGGTTCACAATAGAACGTGAAAGATTATTATACATTAAGAGGAATTTTAAACCAACTCCTCAAATATCTGGATTAACGTGGACAATATCTGGATTATATCTGTTATTCGTTTTAAATGAAAAAATAACATGAATATGAATAATGAACATTATCTGGTACACATAAAACGATTCTAACCTGCATACAAAAGGAATAAATAACTCAATCTGAATGTCAGTGTTCGAGGGATGGGTAGCAAGATAGGAAGAAAAAACAATGAGCCAATAACAACACTTATTTTTTCAGTATGAAAAAGCGCTATATTCAACGAAAAGAAATATTACAAACATATGTGATATGGAAGAAACATATAAATGTAATCAAATACATAAAATATCATCTTTCTGTTCCAGTCAAAAATATTCTGGCAAATCTAGAAGTATAGACCATCATAACTAGTATTGTGCAGGCATAATGAAGAATAGTGAAACAGCAAACCAAGCATAGGAAAATAGTATGTACAAATCAAAAACAAAAGTTGGGTTGATAACAAAAGTTGGGTTGATAATGTGTCCAGCATGTTGTATCCCGGCAAAGTTCATCTTGTTCATATGAGTATTCCTGCAAAGAAATAGTTCTATCCAGAGAAAGTCATCACCCCGGCGTCCAGAATATGTCTCTCCATTTTGATTTCAATGTGCAGTCTGTCCACTTCAGCATGAAGTTCCCTTTTAGAGAGTTTTCTATGCTGTCTTTTTATGTGCTCAGTAGATGAACCCCGGTAATGAGTCCAGAATTGTTGTACTTGGAAGAGCCGGTCTTCAAGAGTGGATTGATTGATATGCGCTAGTCTCAGAACATAGTCTATAAGGATTTTAGAGTCTTCTATATATGTAATATTGGAATGTTAAAAGATTTTGTGAACCAAAATAAACCCCAGAGTGCCATTACTTCAGCTTTAGTGTTCTTGTCGCCGCCAACACCCCAATGTATACAGTAATCCTGATCCGATCATCTGACGAGAAGGCAATCCGGAAACCATATCTACAAATATGTATTTGTGATGGTCCATCAAAATAGGCAACCAGGAAGACCACTGTGCGGGTGGATTTACAAGAAGAAACCTTCGGACCAGTATGCAGATATGAACCGGTAGTGAGTGCCAGTTTGATGTTATCCAAAACCTGCAGTTCAGAAATCCGGTGGTTGTTGAAGATGATTTTATTTCTCTATTTCTAGACCTCCCAGAAAAAATAGTGGTATATTGCGCCATGCAGATTTTTGTTTGCTCCACTAGTTAAGACATTCTCTGATATGAGAAGCAAGTTTTTTCCAGAACAAGACAACTTTGGGACAATATAAAAATAGATGTATGTTATGCTCCTCCCGCCCATAACAATACTTGAAACAACGTTAAATTATGTTACGAAATAAAATAAATTTATAAAAATTACCGCATATTACTGTACTTTAATATTGATATATTGTGATATTGATAGGTTAAAAACAAGAGCAGTAACGCCATGCAAGTGAAATTGATGACTTCGCAATGATTAATTTATTTATGAAGAAGAGCTAGATACTCGGAGGCATACCACATCATCAAACAAGACAACGATATGGTTACAGAGATGAACATCTCTGGGGTAGCTAAGAGAATCCTTCCTTCGGGTTTTATTTAAATAGGGTAAATAGGGATATTAGATGGATGGTTATTGCGTAGTGCAGTAGAGTAGTTGATACTAGAATGGGTATTGGGCAGTGCAGTAGAGTAGTCGATACTGGAATGGGTACTGCTCGTAGCGCATGAAACAGTCAACGAGTAGAACTTCACTACCGATGGAGTTGTTGCAAATGTTCCAGATATTTATTTAACGTTCCAGTTATATTGGTTTAAATTTAACGATCGGCATATATAGCCCGCTGCCCCATTTACTTATATATACTTATCATTAGATTTATACTTGTTTAAATCTAACTAGAGACATATACAGTCAAACAGCATGAAATATCTTATACATTAATAAATATTGGCTTGCCGTCAAGGCAGGCCGTCCGAACTGACCGAAGAGCCTGCTTGCAGATTGCTTCCCCGTAGGCAGTGGGTGAGTCTACACTACATGTTTTGTAGTCGTACCTGTAGTCGTTGCCGTTCGATGAGGTGTTTTGCTCAAGATCTACGAGCAGTTTTCCGACAATATCAAAGAAACGAAAGGACTTCCGTTGCATAATGTCCGTCTTAACACAGATACGACACTAAGTTTGTATCCTGCACGCCCACCTCTGCGAGTAGTAACATGAGAGGTAAAGCAAAGCCAAATGACCTTATGGCCATGGCTGCCAAATGACCTGACCGCCATGGCTGCCAAAAATGAAATAATCTCACGTCCGATGAACCCTTCAAATGGCAAACATTAATGCGATGCTTATCAATCTGCGTGGGGTCGGTGCCTCCATTTTTATAGCCCTCGCGGCATATGGTTCCGTGAGTAGGATAACCTACGTGACGTGAAGCATGATGTCGGATCATGTCACGCTCACAAAAGCTACATTTTGGTTTACTGTTATCGGCGATTCCTATTTCCAATTTCATAGAAAAGTTATTGTGGTTGATATGTGTTGGAGATAGTCTCATATAACATGCTGTGTTTTTGGTCATCACCGTGTGCATGTTATATCTGGCTCCATGCGAATAACTTTTCTATAGAATTGGAAATAGGAATCCCGAAAAATATATTAGATGCTTCTCATATTATCTTTATTATATTTGTGGTAGATAGAATATATTGTAATGAGTTTGTCAAAATAATTTTTGATTTTCAATTTATTTATTTTAAAATTTAATATATTAAATTAAATATTTGTAAATTATAAAAATATTTTGATTTTTTATAAATTTATATTTCAATTTTATTATTGGTTATGATATTGATATCGCTAATATTACATAGTTCAAATTTATTTATAATAAAAATATATATATATATTAAAATTTTAAAAATAAAAAATTATTTTAAATACCCGTTATTACTTTCATATATATAACTTGTACCATTAAATTTTTAAAACTATATTTTAAAATAAAAATATCAATCAACATGATTTTCGATCAAATTATGATTTAATAAAGTTTGAAGATTTTGTATGTGAATATAGTCTCAAGATTCGTATGTATATTCTTTGTGCAGAAAAAATAGGAACATATTAAATTTATAACAATTTAAGTTTAATGTATAAAGCTTGAGCACAATCAACACTTTTGTATTGCCTGTGAGAACATCCTCCAACTCTAAAGAAGCAATAAAGACCATTCCAATTATAACGATAATATATGTGTAACACTGTTGGCAATGATTAATGGCTTTTAGAATAAGGAATGATTAAGGGAATGATTGGTGGCTTTAAGAATAGGGAATGTTATATGACTGAATTTTTTTTTGGTTAACTTAAGTTTAATTTTATTAGATGTTTTTGGTTCACCCGAATATAATTTTTTTTTCAAATTGATAATTATTTTTTATTGTTTATAATATTTTTATTTTAAACGAATAAAATAAAAATATGAACAAAAGAAACACTTTTATGAGAAAATTAGTGTAATAATATATTTGTTATTTCTTAATCAAAGTCTAACTACAATGAAGTTTTTAAGTTTTGTAGGTTATATTATGTAAAGTATTATGCGTGAAAGTGTGAATAATAAAAACTTAAAAATCACCAAAAATAAATTGGTTTTACCAAATCAAATTTACTATACTTAATTTTATCGAAATAGATAATTATTTGTTTTTTATTATTTCGAGTCCAAAAGATAATTACAATATTATGAATTATATTTACTAACAATTAATAATTATTTCTATACTGTTCATTTTGTTAATTTTAATCTCACTTTTGACCTATTAAACTTTATGTTAGATAATAAATATTAAATAAAAGCTACAAGAAACACATTCAAAAAAAGTTTTTTATAAATATTACAACTATTATAAAATTGGACAAAGGTATCCAAAAAAAAATCATTATGACTAAAAAATCGAAGTACTAGATTTTAGTAAAATGTTTTCCATAAAATTATTAAATCCATAAAACATTTGTAGTACTTATTTCTATATTAATTTACAAGTGAGCAAAATACTAAGATCTCAAAGTAGTAAATTCTAGTAGAAGTTTTTCCATAAAATTATTAAATTCATAAAAAAAAAATTGTAATACTTATTTTTATATTAATATATAAATAAATAAAATACTAAAATCTCAAAACACGAAACATTAATAATATTATAATCCTTATCTTAGTTATAATAATTTATGCTATCTAAATAGCAGCGCTCCATATTACCCTTCCTTTTAGTTTTTAGTTATTATCTTTTATATATATACTTTGTTTTAGTTATGATCTTTTATATTGCATTGGTGGGATAGGTTTTTGTGAAACATGCCAATTCACACATAAAATTATATAATTTGCGTATCATATGCCTTGTGACTAGCGAATCGTTGCAACCTCATAACAAATATGGAAGCCATAATTCGTACATATTTGAAATGAATGTAATATAACATAGCAATTTATTGGTCCTTGTCTTGAGAGGACGTGGCAATTTATTGCTCCTTTTGTCTTGAGAGGACGTAGCAATTCATTGGTCCTTGTCCAGCAAGGGATTATAAGATTTTCTTAGTTGTGAAAGTGGTTTGATTTTATATTATTCTATTCTATTGTGTTTTTTAATTTTAATTAAAGTTTCACTAAAATGTTTAATATTTTTTTTTTTTTTAAATTAAAAAGTGTTTCTAATTTGTTTTAAATAAAAAGAATTATTTGAGCCATGTCTGATGGGAGATGATTATATTGTTTTACTTTTAGTAAATGAAAAAAATTAATTTTATTATTAATAAGTGTTTTGATATTCTCAATGTTATAAAAGAGAGTTGAACAAATCTATAATTAATATTATTTTATTTGATTGTGTGAAGCTTTTACTAAACTTTCTCAGAGCGCTCTGCACAAATTGTCATCATTATAATAGCGACATCCAACATTATCTATATTCTACCTATTAAATTATCTGTGATTAATATTATTACATTTGATTGTATGGAGTTTTCACTAAACCTCTTCTTCAGAGTAAATGCTCCTCATAAGTTGTCATCATTATTATGGTCCCATCCAACATTATCTGTATGCTACTTATTAAATTTTCCAGTGTTCACCTGCCTTCATGTATTCCGATTTTTAACTGAAATAAATTTTATTATATTTATTTTCAGAAATGTTCAGAAGCTTTCCACTTATTGGTCCCTGTCATCTGGCAATCGCCAGGGATTATAGTAATCGGAAGCGATGTACTTAACATTAGTTCACCTGCTTGAACGCGCCTGTTTATCGAGTATAAACAAAGTTTTTTAGATCATAGTTGTTTGTGGTCTTATTTGGCCTCTTCCCGAGGCAGAGGCGCTGAAATGATATATTATATTGCATTTGTCCAGGTCTTTCTCATACATTTTTAGGAGCTGTTGATTAATGCTAACATTAATCTGGAAATATAAAATGCTAGGTCGTATTGCATTTGGGCTATGACGAAGCTCAACACGGCGGGCTCCTTAAAGAGCTACTGTTGCAATGTGTCACTCTGCATGCTGCTGTGGTCTCTACAGAACAGATGCTTTTCATGCTGCTGTGGTGTCTGCAGAACAGATGCACCACAGATGTTGCTAAGGGTTGAGGGTTAGGTTGGTTGTTTTCTACAAAAACCAGGAGCGTCCCCATTTTCCTTATCTTCACAAACTAGGACCGTCCCCATTTTCCTTATCTTCACAAACCAGGACCGTCCCTATTTTCCTTATCTTCACATATGGCCTGTCTAGGATCGTAATGTTCCTCCTCTACAGACAGAGAGGACAAACACACGGATTTGTACCTCTACGTACAAGCAATGCTATTCTTGGAGCAGTTACATACTTTCTAGGCAGCATCTGGGCACAGAGCCTGCACAGGTGATAATTTCATGTTTAGTAAGAAAAACAGCTGTGTCCTTTGTGATGATTTCATGCATTTTTTGTTATGATAATCAATTTTGATATTTATAAGTTTTCAATAAACCTAAGATTCAAAAGCTTTGCAATAAATCTAACGGTAGAGGTAATTCATCAGGGAGCAGAAGTGGTTTTACCATAATCAACTTGTTTTCCTCTGACCTTGCTTGTAGATGAAGCATTCCGTCTCTTGTTATGGCAAGTCTCAGAATGATGGCTCTTGGCTTAATCCGAACATCTCCAGCGCTCTCGTAGGGTTGTCTATTGTGGTAACTGTGACATTCAATATGCAGTAAACAGATTATAAGAATAATAGTAATCAGTGTTCTAGTGGAAGATAAATAGGGTTTAATACCGATACTAATCACAATATAATTTTTAACACACATGCATGTAAATAACAAGAAAATAGGGTTGAAACCTTTCATAGTATCTGTCTCCAGCAGCTGCTCCTTGTCATCGTTACGCCATGGCGGATATCCATTACGAGAGATCCCTGCTTTGGGCTTCAAAGCTGAAGAAGCAGACCGACTATGGTCAGAAGGAATGGAGTGTTCTGCCCCTGATGAGATAGGGACGCTTACTTTGCCATTTCAATTTTCTGGGTCGGCAGACATAATAGTTGGCTGGCTCTGCACATGTGGTCGTTCATTAATTCCCCACTTATCAAAATACACGATACAAAACCCTATGACTATAATTATTAAACCCACAAGCAGATTGGCATACAATATCAGACAACAATCTGAAGGGCGGAAGGAAGCCCAGTTAACTAAATACAATGGAAAGAAAACTTTGATTAAGTCAGAAGTTCGACAGTAGAAACCAACCTGGAGCTCAGCAAGCCATGGCTGTTGCATAGGATCCGGAAGATTTCAGTCGCAGAAAATAAAGGCTCACTCCCGACAGTTTCTAGGGTACTGATAGCTTGGGTATTTCTCCCAAAATACTTGACAACAAGCTCGATTTTCCAGAACCAACTGATCCACATACTGCAATTTTCATTCCTTTTCTTATTTGCAAATTAATTCCCCTTAAAGTTAATCTATTGGAGGTTGGATCCGATGAAAAATATCCATCTTTGATCTCAATTGCAACATCTACTGAGTCCCTAGGTAGATTCTCTACTACATTGCATTGCAGCTCTTCTTCCTGAACAAAAGTAGCTATTCGGTTTAATGACACTTTACATTGAGCAATCATGGAAACTAGTTCCTGTATGATAATGCCTATTATTCTTCGAGAGCAAAGGGTCTGAGACACCTAGCAGGTCCGATATAAACATGTTCAGAGAAGGACGGACATGTGAGGCACTTGGCTTTCATGCAAGGGCCCACATAGTCCACTAACTTGGTTTTTATTTTTTATTTTTTTGATTCATCTGCTCACTGTTATTCACAGGTGCGCTTTGCGAAAGGTCGGCTTCTTTCTTGCAGGCTTGATTACCTTTCGTCCGAAAGTGAACCTCTGAATCAACTATTCTAAGACAGTCTTAAGAGATCCCGAGACTAATGAGCCCTTTAAGAGTGCCAAAAATGGGAGAGTACTTTTGATGGAAAATTAAGATTGATTCTCTCCTAGTCCATGGAATCCTTGTCGATTCGATTCTTCTCCTCATTCCTTTTCTCTTTTTCATCTCATACTCACGGAGCGGTACACTGAACACCAACCCAATCCCGAACAGAATGAGAAGATGGAACTAGATCAATCCATGAGGGTGTGGCACTTCTCTACCCTCTGCTAATAGCGTTCTTCTCTTACCGAAATTTCTAGTTGGATGAAAACAGTGCTTCTTTTTGAGGCCTCTACTTTGATATCCAAATTACAAGCCAACACAGTGTCGAAACTGCTAAGACAGATGGAAAATGCCTGAAAAACTAGGTTCCCAAAATACTTGACAACAAGCTCGATTTTCCAGAACATGAAAATAGTGCTCCTTTTTGAGGCCTCTCCCTTGATATCCAAATTACAAGCCAACATAGTGTCGAAACTGCTAAGATGGATGGCAAATGCCTAAAAAGCTGGGTTCCCAAAATACTTGACAACAAGCTCGATTTTCCAGAACCAACTGATCCACAGAGCGCAATTTTCATTCCTTTTCTTATCTGCAAATTTATTTCCCCTAACGTTAATCTATTGGAGGTTGGATCCCATGGAAAATCTCCATCTTTGATCTCAATTGAAACGTCTACTGAGTCACTAGGTAGATTCTCTACTACATTGCATTGCAGCTCTTCTTCCTAAACAAAAGTAGCTATTCAGTTTAATGACACTTTACATTGAGCAATCATGGAAACCAGTGCCCGTATGATAATGCCTACTATTCTTTGAGAGCGAAGGGTCTAAGACACCTAGCAAGTCCGATATAAACATGTTCACAGAAGGACGGACATGTGAGGCACTTGGCTCTCATGAGAGGGCCCACATAGGCACTTGGCTCTCATGCGAGGGCCCACATAGTCCACTAACTTGGTTTTTATTTTTATTTTTTTGATTCATCCGCTGACTGTTATTCAAGGTGCACTTTCTTACTATGATCAGTTGGTGGCAGTTGGTGGAGGCAGCCACTGTTCAGTTCAAGTACATTGGCAGGAACTTGCTGCTTCGCAGCTCGCCTTGTTTCTGTTTGGCAACCTCTCTATTAAAATGGGAGAACTGATCTGTGAGTGACGGCTTTCTCGGTTTATCAACGTATAATACCATTCATGGGATAATATAAACTCAGGGTAGGGAGCTTTCAATCCCCTTTTTTTACATTGACGATTAGAATTCCTATTCGGGAACTTACAAAGCACATTTCTGCATTCAAATTGAAAAAGTGAGATTCGAACATATTTGTATTCAGCCTTTTACGGAGGGGGAGAACTTTAATTGTTAGCACTTTGTTTTATGGGGGTTATACTATGAATTCAATCTGTACAGTTGCCATGTGTGTTTCATTTACCATAAGTTTATTCCCTTCATGACTAAGAGCGGAGGAATTCTACTTTTTATGTTTGATTCTAATGATATTAAACTGCGTTTTGAAAATGTTCTGCAGGTCCTTACCTAGAATTAAAATAGGGTCACTTTAACAGTTATATGAGTCAGCAATATAGGGATTTCGAGCAAGTTATTCACTCATAAATCGAGGTGGGTCGCTTGCTACGTGCAATGGCGGATCAAGAGAGGAATATTTACTACTAATCGATAGGGAGAGAGATCATGGTACGAAGAAACAATTTTGGTCCACATTTTCTTCTTTCTTTCATTCCCTCCCTAGCAACCATGATTGGTTTTTCGTCTTGGCTAAGTTCATTGAGGATTTATTTTTCAATGTACGGAGCTCCACACAATGAAAAAAAACACACAATAATAGCCTACATAATAGGCTACGCGATTCTCTTCCGAACTACAACAGGCTTCACAATAGTGGCATCCAGCAGCATGACGTTAAGTTAAATCGAGTTTTTGTGAGGTCGACGAGAATACAATGAACCAAGACCATCCTTTGCTTTTCAGGAAACCATTGTGAGCAGGCATAAAAATTGAAGGCGACTGTGACAACGCACAAAAATCTGGTCAAACTTGGTGGCGCGCATGAAGCATCATCCAATGGTAACCGTTAAAGGTTGCTTTTGATGCTGCTTCTGCCAAGAAAAACGAAGACACGAAACTTAATGTACCCTCTTCCTGGACTTTCGCACCTCCCTCAAGGATAGTAGTTTTATTTCCTCACATAGCCTTCAGCTCTATGTTGGACGTCACCAACTTACCTAAACCATATATCTGCTTCCTCAGCCACCGAGGCAGTGGGTCACATATCAAATGCATCGCAGAACAGAACAAGAAATTGATGTTTCGATAAATCCATGTCTTTCATTGGCATACTGAATTCCAACACTATCAAAATGAAGCTTGGATTAGTCAATAGACGTTCTTTGTTGGAACAACCCGGCCGAGTTTAAAATTTTTAGTAGATTTTCCTTAAAAACTAATAAGTCCACAAGAATGACCAGAGAACTACCCCTAAACGCCTCAGCATTTTCCTATCGAGTATTAAACAATCTAAAACTTCTTCGAACGTCATGTTCTTACCGGTGGCCACGTGTTACCAAATTCATTTATAATTTTTTAGAATCACTGGATTGGAGAACTGGGCATGGCCGAAGGCTAGGGAGCTAGTTGTGTGCATCACATCGTTCGAGATAGATTCTGTGATGTAATTGCCTGAAAAACTAAACATATTTTCATAATTATATTTCCCAACTACATAGTTTAGACTAAATTAATTGGTTTTTTTGGCGGGCAATTCAATGTGTTAAAATAAGATAATTATTCTAGCAGGTGGAGTTCGCTAAACATAAAGATTCAGTTAAGTGAGGGAGTTGTTGGGAATGGGATAATCCAACACTCTCGTTAATGATGGTGTAGAAGGATAATTAGTTGTTGGGAATTGGATAATCCAACGCTCTCGTTAATGATGGTGTAGAAGGATAATCCAACGCTCTCGTTAATGATGGTGTAGAAGGATAATTCAACGCCTCAGTGTGTTTCTTCGTGGATCTGTTAACTCTAGCAATGTGTCTGTGTATTAACACTTGAGGGTTTTGGTGTAACCGCAATCCTAACTCCAACAGGGTTGTGGATCCGTTAACTCTAGCAATGTGTCTATTTACTAACACCTGAGGGTTTTGGTATAATGACAATTGTGACTCCAACAGGATTGAGTGGTTCATTGTTGAGTTAAGTTGAGTTAACTCATAGACGACTTTGAGTGAGTGATTGCATGTAGTTGTATGTCAAGGTATTTTAGGCAAGTGTCTAGTCAAAAAAGTTTAAATACCCTTCATCGGGTTCATTATAATCATCATATTTTATGTGATCAATAGAAAAACAGCTCAGATTTTATATGTGAATTATTTCTACTTTATTTCCTCCGCTTTTTCAACAAATTAGTATCAGAACGAAGTTAAAAAAAAATAAAAAAAGATAAAGAGAGCAAATTTACAGTAATCTTTGTGAGAGGAATAAAAGAAGCCGTAACCGCAGGTTACAGAGCACACCTTTTTTACATACCATCAAGCATCATTAAAAAATTAAATAGTTTAACAACAATCTTCATATGGGGGGCTGTAAGGAAAAAAGAAAATTTCAACTTACCAAGCTAACAAATATTACCATCCCTAAAAAGATGGGGGGTTGGGGCATTATGAATCTTTGCAAGTTTTGCTTGGCCCTATTATGTAAATCACTATAGAAAGCAGTACTAGGAGATAGTTTATGGAGCTACGCTATCAAAATAAAATATATCAGGAACAAAGATTTCACATATTGGTTCAGGAACAAATCATTGGGACATGCTCGTGGCTCGGCTATTTAGAGGAGCTTCCAAAAGATACAACACTTCTTTTTAAAAAATCTTGTTTGGAAATTTCGATGTAATAACAACATCCTCATCGTCCTTGATCCTATCATGGGTGTAGAGGAAGGTTACCTTATCCCTCAACAACTTTTACTTTTCCTTCAACAAAAAGGTATTTTTTACTGGGCTAGGTCATTCAGGAATGGCAGGGTGCCATTCCTAGATCGAAATATGCTATTGATCTGGGACTTCGTGATCAAATGGTTGTCTAATGGGATAAGGTAATTTGGAATATGAAGAGCGGTGGGATAATCAGGACCGAGGTAAATGACAACATTGCATGGTGGGGTATGGGAGGCAGGATAAATGTTTTGGTCAAAGATATATATCTCTCCTTAATTGAAGAACATCATGATAATACCGGAAAAATATTTCCACTTGCATTCTGGAAATCTGGATGCCCATTTAGAATAATACTATTCTCTTGGCTTGTATTCCATAACAAAAACCTCACATGGACCAATCTACAAAAAAGGAATTGGCACGGTCCCACCATCTGCGCTATTTGTCTATCTGAGATAGAGGACAATATGCATATATTTCTTAACTGCATCCACACTTAGGACCTTTGGAAGAAATTGTCATCTCACTTTGGTTTCAACAACATATCCCATTCGTCCATTATGGACGCATTTGAATGGTGGGGCTCCCAGAAAGTAATATGGAGACGCATTTGAATAGAGCGATTTTTCAAAACTCCAAAGAGGATTTCAAGCTCATATATGATAAGATCATCCCCTATTATCTCTCTATCCTCCCCTATATTCCCCAACAAATGAAACAATAATCTAATGTAGCTGCCCCTACTCAGTTAATATATCCGAGGGCTCACTTTGATGGGGCTGCAAAAGATGCTACCTGTGCATGCAGAATTTACATCAACATCTTGAAAGACCAACACTTTCCAATTTTCTGGAATGGAGGTCCAGAGACAAGCAATAAAGCGGAGGCCATGGCATTATATGGTATCCTTATTTTTTTCTCTTTTTCGAGTACTGGCCCTCTACAGATCTTCAACGACTCAAAAATCATCATCAAACATGTGACTGGAAAACATTCAATAAAAAATGCCAATCTTACTGGATGGATGCATAAGATCTCATCAATTTGGAAGACTTCACTTTTCTCCATTTCACATGTAAAATGCTCACAGAATATGATTGCTGATGCGCTATCTAAGAGGGGCTTGTGGACTCAATGTGGAAGATACTATCTGAGCATCACTGTGGGGTCTATCATGCATCAAATTCAACCATTCTCCATGCCAGGTATATAAGAATAATTATCTATCCTGGTATGTATCATGAACCCGTCATTTTATCATCATCTTAGGCTCAGGTATCACGTTTTAGTTTCCTTATTCTTTGTATAAGGGTCTATCTCTCTATCTGTCAAGTTATTTAGAGTTATCAGTAAATTCAGTCATAGTTGACAGGTTATCATTTTCTGTAGATGCATATATGGTACTTTTTGTAACATGGCTTGGAAATATTGTCAATATTCCCTTTTTATGCTGTACATGATGATTGTCGTAATATAAAAATATACAACTTTTTTATTTTGAAAAAAAAATTGTGTGACTGATTTTTTTAACAGAACGCCAACCAAAAGTCCAAATAGATAAACTCGTTAGAGTGAAAGTCAGCGAATCATTGGAAGACAACCCCAATTTTCTTGGGATTCATAAGTTGAAAATGTCAACCCAACTAAAAGTGAACGCGGAAGAAAAAAAATGGAAGAAAAAGTGGAGCAATTCATGCGGTAGTAATATAAGGTTATGTTTTCCGAAAGGATTAACGTGAAGTTTTTATGAGACTTTTTAAAAAGTGTGAATATGAGCTTTTTAAGTAAAGTTTTATAGATGTGTTTTTTCTTTTTATATAAAAAGATTTATTTGGTATAAAATTAAATAAATTATTGTTTTATTGAAATGTTTTGTGAAGCTTATAGAAAAGAATTTTTTGGGTTTTGCAAATTTTTTTTTTAGAGAAAGATGGTTTTTTCAAATTTTTAGCTTCAATTCCTATCGGGTGAGTTTGATTTCCAGATTTATGGAGACTCTAAAGGACACATATTGGAGTGCAAGAAAAAGAATTATGAGATACATAGCATGAACTAGATATTGTGGCATAATGAATGCAAATAGAGAAGAGAAGGATCTGATTGGATACACAGACAATTATTTTTGCAGGAAATTTGGGTGATAGGAAGAACACTTCTGGTTTTGTGTTCCATCTTGGTTAAGGTGTGATTTCATAGGCATCTAAGTAGCATCCCATTGTGACACTTTCGTCACCAGAAGCAGAATATCTAGTAGCAACATCTGCAAGCATGTCAAGCTATTTGGTTAAGAAGAGTATTTGATGGACTCAAGCAGAAACAAAAAAGATCAACATCAATATATTGTGACAACACCTCAACGATTACACTATCCAAGAATAGTGTGTTTCATCAAAATAGCAAGCATATCGATACTAGATATCACTGTATTAGAGAACGTGTGAGCAATGGAGAAGTTCACTTGAAGCCTTGTAAATCTAGTGAACAACTGGCTAATATATTTACTAAGTCATTGGAAAAAGATGTGTTTGAGTTTCATAGAAAAAACTTGGGTGTTGTAAGCCTAGATGATACATAGAACAATAGGCATGTTTGAGTTATCATGAGTCACGTTTTAGTTTAGTGGTCGTAATTAAGGGGGAGTGTTAAAATAAGTTAATTACTCCCGCATGAGGAGTTGACTAAACTTATAGAGTCAGTTA
Organism: Pinus taeda; assembly: GCA_000404065.3. Lineage (NCBI taxonomy): Eukaryota > Viridiplantae > Streptophyta > Pinopsida > Pinales > Pinaceae > Pinus > Pinus taeda. Next base: position 2,923 of record APFE030052777.1, on the reverse strand, counting down.
AATGAGCGTTGAGTGTTGAGTGTTGAAGATATGAGTCAAGTCAAGTTAAGCAATAAACGAATTTTAGTGTGTGGTTGCATGCCAATATATTTTAGGTGAGTCGCTAGTCGAAAAGGTTAAATACCCTTCACCGGGTTCATTGTAAGTATCAAGTTTTGTGTGATGAATATAAGAGATGCAGCTCATGTGTTTTGGGTGAATTGTGTGTTTTAGCTTCTCTTCCTTTCCAAAAATTATCCCTGATTGCAGATTGAATATTAACTAACAAATTATAGTAACAAATTCTCTCCAACAAATTATATACAATTAAGCCTGATTGTAGATTAAATATCGACTAACAAATGATCACATTATTGTTTTATAATTTAGAGGGATTGTTTTCAAGGTTAGGGTTTGAACATCAATATAGGTTCCTTGTAATGCCATCTGATTCCTTGATCTTATCCCATGTCTTTTTGATTACCAAATATTAGGGGAATCAACGATCGACATACAGATTCCCCATAAGAACCCCTGAAGAACAGACCTCATGTTCTTCATATCAATGGCTTGGTCCCTCAGGTATATTCCATACATTAAAGTATCAGCGTATCAAACCTAGAGGCCAACACCCTCATGGAAGTGGTGGCATTATACAAAAATGAAGGGACCTTTTGCCTTTTGTCATATGGCATTAATCCCGTGCACCCATAGAAGCTAGATTTTGAAATATTTGATGACAACAACAACATATATAGATTTGATGATCTAGATGAGTAACGTTAAATTTAAAAAAAATTAAATTCTAACCCTCATTACAAAGACTATCAACAAAATACATCATACAAAAGATAAAGCAATATACTACTTCAAAGATTTTGTTCTTTACACTACTTATGCATCAAATTCTAAAATTTGAAGCCTCCCTTAGACATTTTGGCATTTTTCCTCTACTTGATCTATTTCATTTTGGAGTGTAAGCATGTGACTCTAACTTCAATAATTGTTTTGGTGCAGAGGTGTCTGCTATGATTTGTTCCATTTGGGATGAGAGAGAGAGCGACATGTTGGCCATGAATGTGACCAAGACCATGCCTAATGTCATGTCCAATATAATCTTACGAACGTTGGGTAGCAAGAAATTTTGTGATGATGATTTAGGTGTTGATGCATTCAACGCATTTAAGGCTCTATTATCGAAGTGGACAACCATGTTGGGAAAGTTTAACATTCAAGACTTATTCCTTATTTGGACTGCGTCGACTTGCAAGCTATCAAACGCCACATAATGAAGATAAAAAAAAATACAATACATTCACTAAGAAAATAATAGAAGACTATATTTGCATGGCCGCCACACCCTCTATTGATAGTGAGGGAGACCATGTTAAAGTCTTCCTAGATATGCTGCTCGAAATAACATGTCAGAATGGTCATATAAAGCAAGACACCAAATCTTCATTGGAAAATATTAAGGTAATGGTGCTTTTATGTGCCCTAAGGCCTCCACTGATTTATGTCATTACTACATGAAGGGCATTTTAAAGATATTTTTTTTAAGATTTAAAGCTTATTTTTTATTTTAGTTATTTTATATTAAATTTTAATACCAATTGAATTGTCTTAAATATAAAATTTAAGGCAAAAACAGTTTGACACAAAAGTATTTTAAGACAAAAATTTATATCTAAGACAAAAACAGTTTAAGACAAAAACATTTTAGGACAAAACTTTAAATTTAAGACAAAACCTATTTGAGACAAAAATATTTTAAGAAAAATCTTTATATTTAAGATAAAAAGAGTTAGAGACAAAAATATTTTAAGACAACTTTATATTTAAGACAAAATCAGTTTGAGGAAAAAATATTTTAAGACAACTTTATATTTAAGATAATGGCAACATAAGATGAAAGATAATTAACAAATAATACAAAAACATATCAATTTAAGACAATAATATCTAACAACTACAAAATTGACTCTCATAGTGCGCCCTAACTCTTCCAGCTTGCATGCTACTAGTGTCCCGCACCTATATCGAGTTTGTTATTTCACTTACCAATCACGTTATCTTATATAAAGAGAACGATTTGTTGGGCTCTTCATTTTGTGGGGGTAACTGATTCTAAAGAATGCGACAACTTTTCCTGTCAAGATTTCCAAGATATTAATTCCACTTTTGTCCCTTCGACCTTTTCTTATATGATTAGAAACAATTGGTCTATCCTTGCATTCGATTGACAAGTCACATTGGTTCTTACTATTACAGAGAAATGAATAAACTAACTAAATAGTGGAGTACTTCTCCTAGTTATGTGATTAAGCCTCAAATTTGAATTTCACTTAATATGCATCCCATCAAACTTTGGATCTAGCTCAGGGTAATCAGCTGCAAGAAATATTGCAATGTGATTAACTTACAATTGGGTAGAGAATTGAAGTTCTTCCTTCATTTTCCAGTCATCATTAAACACACAGATTGTGTACATTGCTTATGTGTATTTCCTTATGGAGTGCGATGAATCTTGTTACATTGTGAATGTTGCAAGATCTGGCATGTTTGTAAATGTAAATGAATGTCTACATTTTAACACTCACTGTATCTTCATGATTAGAACGTTGTCATGTATGCACATGAATTTTAAAGTGTGCCTAGAATATTCTATTCATTATTATGTGTGTGGTGAATGCAGAATTATGTGTTCATATTCAGTCACGTTATTTCCAAATTTATGGTTATACTTATTTTAACCAATCCCTACACTAGATATTCTTTCAAAATTGAGAATTTAGGTCTCATGAATTGGTCCATGAGTTTCCTTGAAACTAAAAGAGGGTGGGCGCACAAAAGTTGTAGATTTTAATTATGAACCTAGCCTAAGATTCTTTTTATTCCATATATGCTATGTTTTCAAGGTCGAGAGGATGTGGGATAACATGAA